>PVIH01016891.1:5457-44025 GCA_004025045.1 Sigmodon hispidus
TTTTTTTTTTTTTTTTTTTTTTTTTTTTTTTTTTTTTTTTTTTTTTTTTTTTTTTTTTTTTTTTTTTTTTTTTTTTTTTTTTTTTTTTTTTTTTTTTTTTTTTTTTTTTTTTTTTTTTTTTTTTTTTTTTTTTTTTTTTTTTTTTTTTTTTTTTTTTTTTTTTTTTTTTTTTTTTTTTTTTTTTTTTTTTTTTTAGTCTCGTTTAGCTGCGTGGTATCTTTTCTCAGCAGCATTTTGTGTGTATGTGTGTGTGTGTTTTCCCTGTCTAGTAGCCCTGCCCACACTTCCTGTCTGCTTTTGGACAATCAGCTTTTTATTAAACTCATAGGCTGGACAATTATTGACAATGTAACACATAATCTCACGACAAGGCAGAATGACAATGAACATTACTGGTGTTTGAGAGCTCTGGGGAAGATCTTGTGAGCTCTTCTGACAGCCTGGCAAGCCCAGAGAAATCATGCCTTTTCAGAATGCATCAAACACTATGCCAGAATGCCACCAGGGCGTGGCCAGGCTCTTCACCGCCAGGAGGAGACTGTCTACCTCTGTGTACTGCAGAACTCAGGCATATTCTGGCAAGTCTGTGTAACTGTGTAAGCCACTAGCTAGAATTGTGTCACTTTAAAGGAACTCTGGAAGGAGAAGTCAGTGGTCTTAATCATAGTGGCCATGTAACTTTCTTTTTTTATTTTATTTTATTTTTTTATTATGAACAAAGAAGTCACACTTTCTATCCCTGTATATCCTTATTCAAGGTCCCTTCCCCATCCCATCACATCAGGTCATTCTCTCTTCTCCACAACTCCCCATCCCCTCCCTGGGCAGGCAGCAGGCAGTCCCATGGTCCCACTGCCCCAATATTGCTTAGTTCAGCCTCCACTCCTTGCAGATCCAGTTTTGTCCATCCTCCCTCAAGAGTGAGTCAGGTGTTCCTCTAGGTGGAGTGGGATCCCAAGGGTCAGTCTAGGGTGTTTCTGATCCCAAGCTGTTCAGTGGTTGTGGCTTGCAGCTTTGCCATGCTTTGCTTTTTTCTTGTTTTTGTTTGTTTAGAGTCCACTAATGAGTGAATACATCCCCTGCTTATCTTTCTGGGTTTGTGATACCTTGCTCTGGAGGATGTTCTCCAAATCCATCCATTTGCCTGCAAATTTTAGGATATCATTTATTCTTACTGCTGAGTAGTACTCTATTGTATAGATGTACCACAGTTTGTTAATTCATTCTTCAGTTGAGGGGCATCAAGGTTGTTTCCAGGTTCTTGCTATTACGAATAATGCTGCTATGAACATAGTTGAGCACATAGTTGAGCTAAGGCAGTGGTCTTAATCATAGTGGCCATGTAACTTTCATATTTACTCCTGAGCTTATGTCCTTCCTCCCCTCTGAATGACTAGTTTATTATGAGTTTGAAGACGAGTTTTTGCTTCACTCGAATTTTCTGGATAAGACGTTTCTACTGCCTCTGCCTCAGCCTTTACCTTTAATGAGAAATGTTTTAAGTTTCTTAATGAGATGCTTAAGCAATGGGAAACTAATGAATTCACATAATAGATGGAGAATCTGATATGGTGACCACAGTGCTTGCAGGTGTTTTGCAGAAACACACAGCACACTGCTGTTTTCATACCTGTTTGCTCCCTTTGCCCAGGAATGCATAATGTACCACTGCTAACCTCAGCAGTAGAAATGATGAGGCTGTCCAAGCACCGTTCCAGGGGACCTTAGTGAGGTCACAGGGATGCTACAGAAGCAGGAAGAGATATGCTTAGCCTCCTTCAAATGAATGCAGTGGGGTTTTAGCATACAGACCTACTGTAAGCAAAAGGGCATGAGAGCATAGATTCTTCTGTTTTCAGTATAGTAAAATGTAGAAAGAAAGGCAGACAGCCTTAAGAAGACAGACTGCAGAGGTCCACATGTAAGAACTGAGCAGCGCCAGTCCGTTTCTCATCTTGTCTCATCTTGGAAATAATGCCTAACAGATGATAACACAACCCTGTATGAGATGTGAGGCCATTAAGCCAGAACCTGCCAGTGTCAAAAATCACACCTTGAATGAACTGATTAACAAAACAGAAGCAGTTGGGCTTGAGGAAGCCTGCCTGATGAGCTGAAATAAAATTTGTGTCAATCATGATGCCCTTGGTCTTAATTATTTCTAGGCACTATTGCTAGTTCCTAAACAGGGCTGTTGTTGGCAGAACTTGTAACTTAACTTCATGAGGTATTTACAGGGACTCTGCAAGACCTTCAGGACTGTATTTAGACCCTCCTGTGACTAGGGAATCCTAGCAGGGAAATGATACAGTGGTATTTTTTTTTTTTTAACTGATGTTTCTTTTTTGCCTTTGTTTGGCACATTTAGATATAAAAATGTGAATGGTCACTGTTCACAAGGCCGTGGATGCCATGCAAGTGTGAAACAATAAGCATTGAGCTAATTTAATTGAGACTCTACTACACATAATGTGATTATTGTTATATGTGCCCCACTCATTGAGAAATACCCTGGACTAATATTTCCATCCAGGAATGTAAATTTGTCTTTGTGACTTATCCAGACTCCCTTTATGTAGGATGTGTGGTATCAACGGGAGAAATGTTGACATTTGGGGCAGAGTGTCTAGTTCTTGGGGCTCATTGTTCCCAGACTCCATGTACAGTCCTTTGTAGAGTGTCACTTGTGGCAATCATTGAGGGTTTGTATGAGTGTCTCCATTTCAGGATAGTATATGAAACATGTGGAAATTTTTGAGGGTTTTGATTTATTTCAATTTCTTTAACAGAAAAAAATAGAAAAATGTACAAGTTCTAAAAATCAGCTTTGAGTTTAATAATTAGGAAGTAAAACTGTGCCATTTCTTATTTTAGCACAATTCACACACACACACACACACACACACACACACACACAGACACAGACACTGTGTAGCACAGGTAACACATGACAAACAGAATATTTACAAACATCTCTGGGTTATAATGGGTTATATCCTGCAAAACCCATCAGAAAAGTACAAATAAGTAAGGAGAAAATGTATTTATTACACCTTATTGAAAGCACATGCCTGTTTGGCCTTGGAGAACCCTAGAGAGCATCTGGTTTCCATGGTGACTATGAAAGTTTCTGCCTGGCAGCACACGAGGTTCTCATACTTTCTATCACAACCTAGGAAAAGGCTTGAATTCAGTGTGGATTCCACTGAATGCATGTGGCTTTCCCTCCACTATAAATCAAAATTTATGAGTTTGAACCATTTATTTATTTAGCTATTTATAACCAAAACCAAAAAATTGCAGATGTTTAAAATGTATTTTTAAGTAAAAATATGTTTATGCTGTGCTGTATAATTTACACACACACACACTTACACACACAGAGTGATTGGATGGACTGACAGATTTAACGTCTACCTAAATTAAGACCACAGAAATGTAAATTACAATGGTGGAAAATACTGAAAACAAAAACATCTTTCATGCTTAAAATAGATTGTTACAACTATTCTATAACCAGAGAATTGTAAGAGAGGCACATTCATCCCTGGCTTATTGCAATGCATGTGCCTATGTGTGTGCATGCCATGCACATGTGAGTGTGTGTGTGTGTGTGTGTGTAGTTGCAGCTGCTGAAGTCATATAACTACATTACCTATGTCATGACTAGAGGACAGAATGGCCCAGCACTCCTTCCCATTCTCCAGCTCTTACACTCTTTCTCCCCTGTCATGTTCTGTATGTAATGGTCCCTGCATCTTGAAGTGGGTGACACAGATATTCCATTTAGTCTCCATGTTTGACCAGTCATGACTCTCTATATTAGCTACCATCTCCAAAATATCTCTGCTGACCAGGGCAGATAGCACGGCTAGTCCAAGGGTATACTTATATATATTTAGGATGCATGATCACTGCTTTTTTATTTAGCTTAATATCAGTAGTAGGTCTTTGTGATATCCTCCAGCTTGTGACATCATCTTAGGATTTGTGATATCCTCTGTCAGAGGTACTTCCTGGGTTTGCTATTCCAGGCAGTATTTCTTCCTGTGGGTCTCAAATCCAATCATAAAATAACGCCTGCCACAAAAAAAAAAAAAGGTGTAAACTCACAGAGATCTACTTGCCTCTTTTGGGGTTAGCATTCTTCTGATGTAATGTTTCATACAAATTTACTTTCTAAATATCTCTAAGAGATTGAGTTAATAGACTCCTTGCGCTTAAAGGAACCTCAGGGCTTAATGGATCAAGGAACATGCACATGCATCCTTGGAAAAAGAACTAGGATTTGAATTGAGGGTTCTCATCCCCTCTACTCTCTCCCTATAATTTGTTACCAAAATGGATGCTGTCAACACTAAATTGCACACTAGAAATTCAGGAAACCCAGCAATCCGCTTAGCCCTTAAGAAGACCTTCTGCACAGGCACGTGTGACTTGTTCTCTTTGCTCATTCTTCAAAACCGAGTACATGAATATGGAATAACTTGATCAAGCTTCTTCCATTATTAGCCTCAAACAAGGTCCATGTTAACCATGGGCTGTATACTTTGTTATGTCAAATAGAGAACAGTCTCTCACTTATATAAAAGAACTCATGAAATACACAGCAGAGCCTGAGGTGGGAATGTTGGCATGTGAATATTATTTTGTAAATAAAGGAACTTTTTTGGCCTGGATTGAGCACCGTAGAAGTAGGTGGGGAAATTGAGATTCAGGTAGGAAGAGTGTGGAGTCAGACAGATTCCATCCAGCTGTCAGTGAAGAAGCATGAAGGAATAAAGATGAGCCACATGGAAAAACAGATTAATAGAAATGGGTTGAATTAAGATGAAAGAGCTAGCTAGCAATGTGCCTAAGACATAGGCCAAACAGGTAAAATTAATATAAGTGTCTGGTTAATTTTTTGAGGGAAAAGCAGCTGTGGGCAGGTCTGAACCTCTGACTAGGACAGGGTTGGAAATCTCTGTGTAACAAGAGCCTGCTGCCTGGGGAAGCTTGGATCTCTGTCCTTGAGGGGAACCCATGGTGGAGTGTTGATTTGCCTGCCATCCGTGCCCACTGGCTTTCAGAACATTTGACAGATTTTAGAAGATGGAATTTTTTCTCCACTAAAACACAGTGAATTCTGGGCACAAAAAATGCTACCTTCAAGTTACCACTTAGATTTTCACAGTTTGTTTTTTTCTGAATGACAGCACCTCACAATCTGCATCACAGAGTGCTTGGGTTTCAGGATTTAATTCTAAGCCTTTGGATTGTTATTACAAGTCATTCATCCTTGCTCATACATTTAGATATCTTAGTGTTTTTGATATGGAACCTATTGTACAGAATTGCAAATCTCTTAGTTCTGGCTTTTAAAAGGGGGATTTAATGTTATTTCTAAGGACTGTGTAGCAGGAATTTTTACTTTGTAGAGCTGTTCAGATTATTACTCTCCTATATTTATCCAGAGAGACTAAGCAGGTTGTTGATATTGAAACGAAACAACTAACTCATCTGAGGAGAGTTGACTATATCCCAAATGACTATATTTGGGATATAGGAGTATAATACAATTGGGTTAACTTTTTACATATCATCATGGATCATTTGATTTATTTGGACAGGGCCAACCTCATCTGTGAAAGCAATTTTGAAAGAGTATGGAATTTGGAACCAAGCAGAACCAAGTCCCAGATTCAGGATCTTTTTTTTTAAAAAAAAGATTTATTACGTGTGTGTGTGTGTGTGTGTGTGTGTGTGTGTGTGTGTGTGTGTGTGTGCATGTTTGTATGCTTGTGTGCACATCGTATGAAAGTGCTCACAGAGGCCAGAAGAGGGTGTTGCATCTCCTGAAGCTATATTTACAGGCAGTTGTGAGTTGCCTGAAATAGGTGCTGGAAATCTAACTCTGGTTCTAGAAAACACTAGCCTGGCTCCCAAATGGTGCCTCTCTAGCTGCAACATTCAACTTCTTTCCTTCAAACCTGAGTCATTTTTAATCATTGTACAATACAGAGTGACACTTGTACAGATCAGCTTTAATAAATACTGAGTGCTTAACTGAGGATAATGTATCACTTTGAGCTCTGCGTCGAGAAGATGCCACTGTGCCATCAGATTTACAAAGAGAGTGAAAGAAGTGTGAATGAGAAGCAAGGACCAGAGGCAGCCGGAGAGTGCTGAAAAAGGAGATTTGAGCAAGGTTTATAAGCCAGCAGTCGGCGCCCCAACCCCCATGCTCTGGGAAAGACACAGTGGCAGAAGGGACTGCCATCTGGATACTTAACCACACCTCCATGCTGAGTCCCTCTCTTGTTGACAACACTCTAAGGAGTCATAGGTTCCACAGAAACCAGCTGCATCTGGTTGTCAATGCCCCCTACATAGGCACTCCGGAGGGAGACTTGCCAGTGCAGTAAAGAATCTCCATTATCACCAGGTGGTGTTAGCCCAAAAGAAAAGGTTGGACTTTGCAGAAAAATGATTCTGCTTTATTAGTTTTATCTCATCATAAGCCAGCTCATCAATAAAGCTAGACCAGTCAACAAAGAAACACAGGAGAAGACACTCCAGAATGCTTACAGTTCGCAAAGAAATTTAGTGAGATAAAGGTATGGACTAAGCTGGATGAAACAGTACAGTCACATCAGACAAAAACAGAGGCCGCTAATTCCTGAAAGCGATGGCTTCCTTGAGAGGATAGCAGTACAGCAGAGAAACTCACAAACTGATCTGCTCTAAAAACAAGCCTGAGCTCAGGAAACAAAGGAACAAAGCCCACCTGCCATACTGTCTCACAGTGAACAGAGGTGTGCTCAAAGCTGCGCATGCCTGAGCCCATCTTCCTGTTGACTGCAGCAATTTTGACACCCAGTTTGCTTTTAAATGCAGCATAACACAAGCTCACAGGTCCTCTTCTAGGCACAATGGCTCTGTTCTCTCTGTGCGGGCTGGGAGGGGGGTGGGCGGGTCACTTTCCCTTCAGGTAACACGTACCCCACCATCCTTTCCATCCCGTTTCCCTTATCCCTTATATAGCCTGGCCTGGATATAGCTGATGACGTCTTGGAGTCTTGGTAGGAAAGGAAAGGTCTTGGCGGGGAGGATATGTGAGAAACAGAGCTCTGGACACTCAAGAGTACTGAAAGTGAGGCAGTTATTTTTATAACTTTGCAAACTGGGGCATGAGCCCAGAATGGCAGATGTGATTGAGAATACCCCACAGTAACCAGAAGAGAGGTATCAGCCCACAAGACACCAGGCTCTTATCTTTACCTTTGCTATTTACCTTTGTTCTTTTTTTATTAACACATACTGCCTATGAGTCCATCCCTGCATGTTACATCCTGTTTATTTAAAGCATATCAGAAGCAGGGTTTTCAGACGCCAGGGGGCGCTGTGAACAGTTTTGTTTGGATGTCTGCGGGTGGGTGGGGGTGGGGGAGATCGCTAGACTACACAACTATAGCAGAGGTCCCGTATTTTCTGTTCATCTGTCTGGACTTAGGCTGTCTTAAGGTCCCTTGAAAATGAACAACTTTTACTTTTACAAGGAACACGATGGGATCTGCAGTTTTTGTTATGGTGTCATTTTAAATCTTAATATTTCATTTAACTGTTTCACACAGAATCCACAGAAGAAATCCAAATTTCTTTTGATGTGGATGCCACGTGATTTGGATTTCAGTGTGTTGTTTGTTGCTTTAGCTACCAGTGCTGGGCATGTAGTTTTGGTCAACAGGCAATTGGGTTGCTCTGATCATATTTTGTTTTGTACTACAGCAGCCTGGTAAGCATGGTTATGTGGGGGGAGGTTATTATAGCATGCTATTATAACAGCAAATTATAATTTGCTATTATAGATTGCAAACTTAGTCCATGTTTGGCATGAGGCTTTTCAAAGGTGCCCTTCATCTTAGATTGTGGAATATTCTAACTAGACTGCTCTGTTGTTCCAGCCCGAGCCTTTAGCCTGTGATCTTATCAGTCTCTGGTAGACTGACAAAGGAGGCTGTGGTTGATCTCAGTGCTACCCTCTTCAGGGAAGGCAGACCTGAAGGCTCAAGGTCTCTATGATAGTGGCCCCTTGGGGTTCACAATAATGTCTGTCCACATTTAGCTTTCTCAGTTTGTAACAAGTATCCAGTGAGGTTCCTCCCAGAGGTTACCTTATGCAATGTTGTCTGTTCCCTGTCTACTGCTAGTCCCTAGATCCTGCCTCCCTTTCAGACTTTCTTGGTAAATGCCTTGTAGCTTCAGTTTTCTGGTGAGTTAAAAGGAAGTGATGAATTTGCATTTGTCTTGCTTTTCTTTTTGTAGAAGAATGTGAGCTATGTTCTTTCCAGATCTTTGTAACACTCAGATTTCATTCAGTGATAGAGTGGGGTGGGGGGCTTAGTTTTAAGAGCTTTATTGTCATTTTGATTAAACAAATGGATGTTACTTCTTGGGAACCCAATGTCCTATCTTAACCAAAAGTCGATATTTTCTGACAGTGTTTTTGATGTTTCCATTTTCAGATCAGTTCCTGAAAATATGAAAGTTATGTTGTGACTTTTATCATATATTTAAGCCTAAAACTAAATTTTAAAATTTCATAAATGGGACTTATACTGCAATCTTTTAAAATTCATATTATAAAAGGAGTATCACTGGGGATGACTAGGTAAACATGATTTGATCTCTTGTATTAGAGACATATGAGGGGACCAGTCAGTGAGGGCTGCATGGCCCCATAGGAGAAACACATTATTATTTGAAAGATTTCAGAGACTCAGAGTCACAGGAAATGTCTTGATTTTGTCAATAGTTTCACTGTTCATAAAGTTTTTATTTATCAGAGATCAGCAGTGTTAGGCATCACTGGATAACAGTAACCATTTTATTGAACATGTTTAATTACTATTTAAAATTTTCATTTTCCATAGACATATTTAATTTGAACCTGAAATATTCTAGACTGTGTATGTGCCATTGGAGTTGTATAGAAAACACTGATTATAGAACCTACTGTGGATGTTGTGAATCTCTTTACTTGATATTCCTAGGCTGTTTTACATATTAAAGACATCTAGCATCAGGCATACTGCCGTTTATATATCAAGTTTTTCTCAAGTAGAAGATATGATTCTCTGTTTTGCAGATCAGATGTAAAACTCTATTTTGAAAATAATCTTAATATTTATGATTACAAACAACTTGTCTGTAGATGAATGACTTTTCCTGTCCTGCTCAGTCCCCACAGGAGTTCAATTCCAAATAAACACACAGAGGCTTATATTAAGTACAAACTGTATAGTCTATGGCTCAGGCTTATTGTTAACTGGCTATTTTATACTAAATTGACCCATTTCTATAGCTAAGTATTCCTGGCATTCCACGTAGCTGAGCCTGAGCCTACTCAGCTCAGGTGGGATGTACCTTGCATGGAGGCACGTCCCTGGGCGTGGCTGCATAAACTCTGCTGCACTGTGTATGGAAGCACCTCCCTGAACCCATGACACATACCTGTACACGCCCCCTCCCTTAAAAGAGACTGCGCACACATGTTGCGGCCCTTTTTTTCTCTGTCCCCTGACTTCTGTCCTGCTCCTCTGCTTCTTCACCCACCTGGGAATCCTCTCTTAAATAAACTCTAGTGTGTGGCCTTGATAGTGTATATTTGCTTTCACACAGGGAACTAACACTCTCCATCTATGTATCACCACATGTGCCATGGCTTTGCCTGTGTTGCATTACACCTTGCTTTCCCTGGCAGCTTATGGCGTCTCCATTGACCCCACCTTTTCTTGCCCTGTCACTCTCTTGGATTCTAGACTCACTCTGTTCTGTCCTGCCATAGATCATATTCGCTTCCTTATTAGCCAGTAGTAGTAATACATATTCACAGCATACAGAAAGACCATCCCACAGCACTTGCCCAATACTTTTAGAATTGGTTTAATTTCTTTTGCTTGACATACTGTCAAACTAAACAAATCCCTGCTTTTTACAACCAGAATTTGAATCCCTATGACCAGTATCAGTAGTATATTTGAAGCCAGTGACTGTCTTTTTTTCTCCATAGCATCCCCCTCTCTTCTTTCTACCTTGCCCAATGAGACAATGAATGAGAACTCGTGTTACCTAGCACCTGGCACTCAGTAGTGACTGTGGCAGCAGCCATCACCAAAGCTGCTGGTAAAATTTGCAGTGTGTTATGACCTTCGGCCAGTCATCTTGGTTGCTAAGTTGCCTCCCCAGTGTTCACTCAGAAGCCATGACCAACACTTTGTTTCTCCTGATCACACAGACATCCCCACTAATACTGGTTGAAAATAATTATCACAAGTCTCTCAAGCATACTTAGTCAGAAATACACACATTTTCTAATCACTGTAAATATAGCTGTAACCATAAAGACAAATAACTGGAAATACAGTTGCGTGTATATTATAGATTCTATTTACACTTCTTTTTCAACTTACAAGATTTTGATACAATGTCCATTGTTGACGTCTATGCATATTTTTGATAGCCGCAGTAATAAGGGTCTCATGTTGAAACAGATGGAAGCCTCTGTAAAAGCTCATTTGGACCATTTTGAAACTAATAATTTTGCCTAACCTTGTCCTTCCCATCTATAACTCACTGTCCATCTTTTAAATTGCAGCCACCCTAGTGGGGATGTCGTATTTCATTTGGATCTTATTTATATTTGTTCCACTGACAACTAGTTGAAATGTCAGTCAAGGGCTCCTTAATCATTTGTTTGTTTTTTTTTTTTAAAAGTTTTGCTTTATATTTGCATTCACATTTAAATGGAAAAGTGTAAATTGCTTTTGAATCAGAATTATCAGGTGTCAAATATATAATGGGTGTTTCTGGAGAGTTTGGTAACATAAACAATTGAACCTTCTAAGTGGTGATAATGTAAAGATTATTTTGTTAGGAATTTCATTGCAATAGTTTAAAGGAAGATAATGACATGTAAATGGGTTCTGCTTATTATTCTAACAATACTGGGTGCATAATGATTACATTAATCACTGAGAACTATGACCTCAGATGATTCCTCAGAGGACATGGTTTGTGACTGGCTCTTTTCTCAGCCAGGAGACATATGTACAGTGCCAATCCTCTGGTAATGAGATCATCACCTAAGTGGTTTTTTTCCTTGTATACAGTGAGAAATTGTTAAGTTCAAAATGCTTTCAGAAACATGAGTTTTCTTTTGAACCATAGCAAAAAGAAAAAGAAAAAAAGAAAAAAACAAAAGAGAGAGAGAGAATCTGCTCTCCACAGACAAGGCATGTCTGTTGTCCTTCCTGCAGATGCTCTGATAATGAGAGCTTGGAGACCTGTACCTGGTCACCAGGTCCTGAGTCTTCTTTCCTCCTCCAGGAAGCTGCCTGCTTTCATCTCTTTGCCAATGCTTCCCACACCACACCACACATGCGGTGTTAATTATGATGTGGGAGATACAATTGTTGGCTCAGCTCTGCGTCCTGAGCACCCAGAAAAAAATGAGAGTTCATTAAGAACCCATGACCGTGGATACAGTGAAGTAAATTACAGAAAGAACTTGCAAAGATCCCTATAAAAAATAAGAAATAACAGTCTTAGTAGCATGAGAATATATACACATAGAGCATGTGTATACACACACACACACACACACACACACACACACACACACACACACACACACACCCCAGTGGGGAGCTGGAGGGAGAGAGAGAAAGTTAAAGCCTGAATGAAGACTTAACTACCAGCTCTAAACCACTGGAGTCCTCTGCCTGGCTCCTCCCCCTGGGATCCTCGTGGCCTACAAGGGTGCTTGCTCTGTCCGGGAAGGCTTGCCTGCTAGTGTTCACCTTTTGTGATGCTCAGGGATGCTGAGCTGCTCACACCCTGACAGGGTGTGCTCATGCCAAACCACTCGGCCTTGGTGGACATCAGCTCCTCTGAGCCTCTCCTATTCTACCTTGCCATTTCCCATGCTCTACAAATGGATTAACTGCCCTTTACAGAGAGGATGTCCTGCTGCTCCCAGGGTGTCCCAGAGTCCTTTCTTGTCCCACCACGTCCTTCTAGGCTTCTGCTGTTTGCCCCCATTAGCCCCAGATATAATTATCATTACATGCAAAGGCTGTATTTTCTTTGACTATATGTCTTCTACATTAATTTTAGTAGTAGCAATATTTGTAGAATTAATGAATTATTTATGAGTGAATAAAAGCAAGGAAAAGTAAATTTGACATAGAAATCCCTAGTTTTGTGTTTGAGAGGATGAAAATAAGATAAGACAGGATAAGTGGGTGTCAAAACAGGCCCTGTGAAAGAAAACAATTCAGTTAGACTCGGTTGGATATGAGTAGCTGGTGGGGTATATAAACAGATAATTAATACCATTTAACAAAAATATATTTGCCATCTACTGGACAAAGAAGAGGCACTGAGTCACGCTGGGCTCCTCCTTAGATTTCAAGATCTAGGGCCTGGGCCCAAGACAGTCATCACCATGGAAGGAGGTGGTGACGGACTTCTCAGTACTGTCTTTAAAAGCCAGAGAAGTTAAACTCAATTCTCCTGCAAACCCATGTTGTATCTGCCACAGGAAAGCAAGAGCTTCCCCTCATTGGCTATCTGATCTTCATGGGCCTGTTGGTGACTTGGGATTACTGTATGTCTCTGACACATAAAAATTAAATTATATTTTGAAATATAAAATGAAACATGAAAATTTATATTTTGTAAATATTTAACAGTGGATATAGGTTTTCTTTTAGGTCTTTTCTATAATTTAAAGTTCACCTGGAACTTGTTTTTGATTGTAATTGTATATTTTGTGCATCAAATTATATGTATGACCATTTTTAGAAGCCATCACCTGCATTTTATAAAAGGAAACACCTGTCTACCCTTTAGCAGTTTTTTTCTCAGAGAAATGTTTCACACATGTCATTTGAGTCCACCGGGACAGTACAGGGCAAGCTGAACGCTCAGGTTCTGCTGAATGCCAGAAGGCTCGGAGAGCATGCTTTGTCTATGGATGTCAGTTCATTATTTGTAGAGTGCAGTGTGTAATGCAGGGCAGGAAAGACTCTGCTTGCCACATATATTCTTTCTGGACTTGTGTTTATTACCATCTGACACAGAAGACCAGGACTATTAACGGAAATTACCACTTGCTTTGTAGTACCTGAAGTAATAGCCAACACTAGCAGTTTTGCTGCTGTAGTCTATGACGTGAGCTCTGGAATTCAGTCCCCTTCCCTGCACATGCTGTCTCTTGCTGTCACTTGCTGTCACTTGCTTCCCTCCTTGTCACCAATGCCCCTTTCCACAAACTGCGACACTGATTCTGATGAAGATGTGCATCTCTGAGTTTCGCTTTCTATTCTTGCGCCATATGCTGTACTCATTGGTATTCTGTAGAGAAACAGGGCCAACAAAATGATCATGCTTCACAAAGGATATTTGCTGGGATGGTGTACACACTGGTGCTTGGGTTTCCCAAGGTCCTCTGTGCGCTTGAGAGGCTAAAAACTGATACTCAGTCTACAAAGCTGGGTGTCCTCAGCATGTCTCAAGGCCTGGGGGCTTCCAGGAGAGCTGCTCATATTTAGCCCTTCAAGGGCAATGAAGTGGATTCAGATGTCAGCATGGGCAGCAGCAGCAAGGGGAGGCAACTCTTACCAGCAAGAAGCACAGGCAGGAGGAAAGGCATAAACATCCCTGCTGTTCCCTTCTTCATGTCTGAGCTACTGCTAGAACATGCTTCCCCCTCTGGGACAAGATCTTCCCTTCTCTGTAATCCTTCTGTGAATTACCCTCTGCCTTAGGGTTTCTATCCCTGTGAGTAAACACCATGACCACAGCAACTCTTATAAAGGAAAACATTTAATTGGGGCTGGCTTAAAGTTCAGAGGGTTAGTCCATTGTCATGTTGTAAAGCATGGCTGCATGCAGGCAGACATGGTGCTAGAGAAGGAGCTGAGAGTTCCACATCTTGATTGGGAGGCACAGGAAAAGGGAGGGAGGAAGGGAGGGAAAGGGGGGAAGGGAGGGGAGAGGAGAGGCGGAAGACAGAGAGAGAGAGAGAGAGAGAGAGAGAGAGAGAGAGAGAGAGAGAGAGAGATCATCACTGATGTGTCCCTCTGCCCAGGCTTGCTCTGACCACCTGCTCAGATTAGAGGTAAAAAGGAAGTTAAAGAGAGGGACAGGAGAATATCAATTCACTGGATTCCCTCTGGATCCTGGGTGGGAATATTTGGGACAAAAAGAAATCTGGGAACATATACAATTTCTTGAAATCTCTTTCAAGAGAATAATATTAGATGTGGGTTAATTTTGGTACTCAACTTCATTCGATCTAGAGTCAAATAAGAGTAACCTCTTGCTGGGTCTATAAAGGTGTGGGAATTCAAATAGAAGTGGCCCTCATAGACTCTTTATTTGACTATATATATATATATATATATATATATAGTCAAATATAGACTATATTTGAACGCTCAAGAAGTGACATTAGGAGGTGTGGCCTTGTCACAGCATGTTTGTCACTAGGAGTAGACTTTGAGGTTACAGAAACTCAACCTAGGTCGTCTCTTTCTCCCTCTCTCTCTCCCTCTCTCTTTTTCTCTCTCCCCTTCTCTCTCCCTTTGTCCAATCTCTCTCTCTCTCTCTCTCTCTCTCTCTCTCTCTCTCTCTCTCTCTCTCCCTCACAACAAAGAATTAGGTAGCTTGTTTCAACTCTATTTGTTTAGCATATTTGCAAAAATAAATTGACATAAAACCTTAGGAACCAAACCCTTAAGTTACTGAAGGGAAAAGGAAGTTAATCCTGCCTCTCTATAAAGGTCTTGTAATGTTGTCTTTTTCCATTTCTCTAGTCATCAATAGATGTTCCTGCTGTTGTTTTATGCTGTGCATTCACTGCACACAGTAGGGAGTTTTGTGAGGGTTTTTCATAATGTACTTTGAACAGTTCATCCCTCACCACCCGGTTTTGCTCACCCCCACACACCTCCCCTTTCTTCCTAGACACACTGTGCTACTTTTGTGATTTTATGTATCAGATGTCAAATCTAGGATCTGCAAGTCAGGAACATGCTGTTTGTGTGCAAATGGCTTAGTTCAGTCAGTTGGGAAATCCATAGTGGCAGCTATTTCCAGCACACAACAGAATTCCATCCTTGATTGTGGTGATATACTGTATCTAAATAAAGCTTGCCTGAAAACTCAGAGGGCAGAGCCAGCCACAGATTTAGCTATGAAGGTCAAGGAGTGGTGACCACACCTTTGATCCTATCAGAGACAGAGATCCTTCTAGATTTTTTGTGATTCAAGGCCAAACAGCCAGGTGGTTTTGGCACATACCTGTAATTCCAACACTTGGGATACCATGCCTATACTCTCAGTACTTGGGTAGCACACATGCCTTTAATCCTAGAACCAGGAAATGAGTTAGCTCGGTGGAGAAAGAAATATAAAATGAGAAGAGGCATTTTACCTGCATCCACCCCTCTTCCCTTTAGACTGGGGAATTCGCAGGCAGTCAAATTGAAGATCTGAGGAGACAGGATCTATCCCTTTAGGTCTGAGGAGTTGGCTGGGTAAGAAGTGGCTGTGGCTTGTTTCTCTATCTCTCTGAGCTTTTAGCTTTTCCCCAATATCTGACTCCAGGTTTTTCTTATAAGACCAAGTAGAATTGGTACAATACTTGATAACCAGTCAGCAGCCATGGTGTGTACTACCCTGCCCCACCCCCTCATTGTCTCTGTGCTTTGGTTGAGGGATATCATCATTGGCTCTGTAATTTAGCTGCTGCAATAAACTATGATATGCTGGCATCTCTGTAGTATGTTCAAGAGTGGTAGAGCTGGGTATGTGGTAGACTTATTTTCAGTTTTTAAGAAACCTTTGTTCTGATTTCTCCAGGGGCCATGCCAGCTAATATTTCTACTGGATGTCTGTAACGGTTACTTTCCCTAAAGTTCTCATCAGTGTTTTTTGATGTTTTCTTTGTGATATACATTCTGGCTAGGGTGTTTCGTGCCTCATTTCAGAAGGTGATCCCAGCAGCACAGAAAATGTTAGTTATAAACTAGGTACGCTGTCTTCCATGAATCTGTCTTTGTTGTAGGGTGTTAGCCCTGCCTTTGTGATGGGTGAGGAAAGGGCTCTTTCTGCCCTACAGAATGTTTCATCAGGTGGGCAGGGGTAGGTATATATGACTAACTAAGGATCTGAGATGGGTCCTTCAGGTGGTTCTCTCCCACACACTACCTCAGGTGTGCCAGCAAGAAAGAGATGTGATTTGAGTGCTCACAGAAGAGCAGATAATCTAAGAAAAGAGATATTTGAAGATTCTGTTGTTAATGACTAGGGTGACTGGACCAGGAGCCAGAGAATCTACCAGCAGTGTAAAGGGTTTCCTTTCCCTCCCCCCCACACACATGAGGAAGCACTGTTTGCTTTCGTAATGAATGGGAATTGCAATATGGTTTTAATTTACACTCTCTGGTGACTAATGATTGTTTGCATTTTTTCTGTGTTTATTGGTCATGCGAGCTTCACTATTTGAGAACTTCCTGTTCATTTCACCAGCCCATTTAGTGACTGAGTCATTGAGTTTTGTATTGAGTTTTCTGAGTGCACACTTACACACACACACACACACACACACACACACACACACATTAAAATCAATCCTTTGTGGGATATAAAGGCAAAAAAATAAAAAAATAAAAAAGATTTCCTTCCCTCCTGGAGGCTTTCTTTTCACTTGATTAACTCTTTGCTGTTCAGAAGCCTTCTCCTCACATGATGTCTCATTTGTCAATGGCTGAATTGTTTACTCACTAATTAACATTCTTTTCATAAAGTCCTTTCTCTAATTGCTTCATAGGTTTAGGTCTTACAATTAGGCTCTTTTATTCACTTGGAATTAATTTTGCCGTGGGATGAATGTTTTGAGAGGTTTTTACCAGGCAAATGTGGGTGGTGTGGACCTGGGTAAACTCTACCTGTCTTTATCTAAAGTTCCAATGACAAACCCTGGTTCAACCCCACCAAAGTCCTCCTTGGAGACCCAGTGCTCATTGGGTGTGGTGATATAATTTATATTTAATAAAGCCATTCTGAAATATCAGAGAGAGGAAACAGACCACAGTTAAATCTCACCCAGCCAACTTCTCAGGGTAAAAGCTATCTTCAAGAGTCCTCAGCCCTGCTCCTAGTCACTTCTACAGAATATCACACCCTCTGGCTGTTCCTCCTTAAATTCCCTTTTTGCTCAATTGTTTCATTTCCAGGTTCAACTCAGCATTATATTCCTAGAGTTAGGATTAGTTAGCTGTGAACTCACAGAAACACAGAAAGATCTCTGTCTGTGGAGTTATGGGATTAAAGGTATTGGGCACCACTCTGTCTTCCTGTTTTGGGATTAAAGGCATGAGTTACCATTCTCTGACCCTGGTGGCTTGACTGTGGGTGAATCTGTTCTCTGACATTCTAGACCGTTTTAATTAAATATAAAATATATCCCCACAATTAGGCTCACTTACAAAGTGTGGGTTTCTGAACCCGAAGCAGTCACATTGTACAGTTGGAACCCAGCATAGGTAATGGATTCACCACAGCTTTATATATGGAGCTCCTTCACTGAGTGTGTGTGTAAATAGAAAATATATATTCTATCTATCTATCTATCTACCTATCTATCTATCTATCTATCTATCTATCTATCTATCTAATACATTTCTATCCCCTCTCTTTCTGAGACCCCAAAGATACTTGCAGCTAGGGCAGAACTACATAAACTAGGTGGAAAAAGGAATCAAATAATATTTGAGTGAGGGGCCTATAATGGTCCATATTTCCTAAGAGGGAATGTCAAGAGCTGAGAAGCTCTGTTGGAATGATCTTTTATGACCAGGTTCAGATGGCTTCCTGGAGATGGTGATAGTTTGGTTCAGAGAATAGTCCTGGATGACAGGAGAGACATGGATCTCATTGTTCTGCCAGTGGAGTCCTAACCATTAAAACCACTTTCCCCTTTAACTTCAATAACTATTGGTGAACAAAGAAACAAGGATGGTATGGTGTGTCCTTAAACACTAGTTTCAAAGTTTAGGTGTGGAAGAGAGGCAGGCTAAGGAGAGGAATTAGCATAAAACAACAGAGAAACGTAGTTGAAAAAGGAATGTTGGGATACTGTGAAAAGCTATAGTTCAAAGGAGAGGGTGTAGAGGAAGGAGGTAGGGGGAGTTGGGATAAAAACAAGAAGGAAATTGTGTGGGCTGTGTCAGGTCCCATACAAACTTTCAAAAGGTCCTTTGTTGTCTGAAGTTAGCCAGTCCCATAGCTGCTTATGAAATAATTATTTAATTAATATTATAGTAACTGCTGGGTCAGTAGCTCAAGCATATTACTATCTAGCTCTTACACTTAAATTATTCCATAATTAATATCTATGTTTAACTATGTGTCTTAGTACCTTTTTGCCTAGCCCAACATTCTCACCTTGCTTCCCCTGCATCTGGCTGGTAACTGTGACTCTGACTCTCCTCTCCCCAGAATTCTCCTAGTATGGTCACCTTGCCTTTACTTTCTGTCTAGCTTCTGGACAATCTGTTTGATTTAAACCAGTACATGTGAAAAATCTTTATAGCATACAAGAATATTATCCCACACCCCCTTTAAAAAAAACAAGAACCCAAAATTCAATATCCTTTGCATAGCTTTTTTTTTCCTTGACTATTATCCATAAGAACTTGTAGCTGATACTCTAAACAAAGACAAACATCCATAATTCATTTTTTTTGTGGGGATTGTGGGCATAGTCCTCTAGACTACTTTCTGCTGATTGGGGGTAATCTTATGGGTACCCAGAGAAAATTCAGGATTCTAGTAAAGTACTGACTGTAGTAGTCTATAAAGCATTGTCAACTCAGTCAGTCAGTCTCCTTGAAGCTGTTCTGGATGCAGAACTCAGAGGAAAATGCAACAGAGGTTCTCTGAGACATTGGATCATCTGAGTCATTGGTTTCCATAGGAGATTTTTCAAGGGGGTTTCCTTGATCAAATCTGGTTTTTCTCAACCCAGAATGAATCCATAGCCTCTCATTTTCTGTGGAAACAAAAGAATAACTTCTTCAAAGTAACATAACTTTTGACTTAAATTTTGAAGTTAAGGCATTCAAAAAATATATAGGTTGGATTAATCTAGCAGCATTTATAATCAAATGACTTTTAGCAGCTCTTGTTACTTTCTCTGCAAAAATCTCAAAGACAGCACAATAACGTACAGTATCCAGGCTCTCTATGTATATTCCATCTTTACATGGCTTATTTAGATTTTTATTATTACTCTTATTTTAAAGGACTTTCTCTATAGAGTCTATTTTTTAGGGCCTTTTTATACCCAAAGCCAGGGCAGGCAAAAAGACCTCCCCCTTTCCAGGATACCATGTCAAAGTACAAAGTACAGAGAAGTGTAGCACCTTCCTTAACTCATAAAATATTTAGTAACCATGCATTAAGGTGAAGAATCCTGTAATATAGTCTTGGGGAGTAAGAGATCTGGTGAGCAAGTCCCAAACAAGCTCTAACTCTCTGACTTTGAGTCACGATGGAAAAAAAACTATAAGCTGGAATCTTTATGAGCTCCTACAGGGCTGTGAGTTGGAAATGTCATAGATGGTATACAAGAGACATGCAAAAATGTTTAAAAATTCATTCATTTTGTCTCCTTTTCTTACAGATTCTGTAACATCTGCACTGTTGAAATGTTTTCTGTGACACGGATAGAATTATAATATGGTTCTCTTTTGTCAGTTTCTTATTTCCAACAGTATAAATGATATATATTTGAATTATCTACACAATGATATATATTTTCATTATCTACACAAACATCAGCAATGTTTGAGATCTTTAAACATTTCAACATATTTATACTAATTTTATATTTCAATCTTGAAGATAAGCAAATAAAAATTTCAGAAATCCCCCAAATCTCTATAGAAACATTAATAATTTATAAAAACTGTGCTAAATGTAAGTGCAATTGACTTATGAGGTTGATTCTGTCTTTGTTAATTCAATAGATAGTATATGGAACATCATTCATTTATTGTGTAGCTTCACATAGAGATTGTTCTTTATTTGAGAATTGTCATTATGGATCACAGAATGTTAAGCTGGTAGAAAATGTATTAATAATTTTTAGGAAATTTTTTACCTGGCAAGATCAACTGTTCAGATGTCACTTTACCTGGGAACTGGGAGACATACAATGATGTGCATTCTCTCTCTCTCTCTCTCTCTCTCTCTCTCTCTCTCTCTCTCTCCCCTACATTTCAAATGTTATTTCTGGAGGTTTTGTTAAAAAATATTAAACGAAATTGTTAACACGTTATCATATGCTAAAACACAGCTATAAGATTTTTTTGAGATGTGGTATATTCAGATAGAAGTAGAATAGACTATTGATATGTTAAGCAACATATTTTTTTGAGGTGCCAAAATCAAACTCAGGGCATCATGCATCCTGGGAACATACTTTACCACTGAGCCAACATTCAAAGCCAGAAGATAAGCCTTCTTGCTGCATCATAGATAAGAGTGCTGAGATCCTGGAAGCTCAAAAAGCATTATGTAATGCTTTGTGGAGTGACTGCCGTCTGCATTTTGCTGCACTGCACAGCATCTGAGAATTCATCAGCATGGCTTATTTTATTGCCAGGCTTTCAAATAGACTTCAGAGTGATGCTGAATTGCAGAATCATTGTAAGAAATATATACCTTTTCCAGTCTGTGAAGAAGAGATATGAATATTTTTAAAACATTGTTTCAGTGTGGTATGATTGACTTCTGTCCTCTTCTGGCCCTCCCATAGAAAAGTGTCTCAGGCAGCTGTGAAGCATGCTCACAAGAGAGGTCTTGTCAGTGGTACCAAGGATTCTGACAGGCATATGAGTGTTTCAAAGGCACAGTTAAGAATTTCAGAAAACTCTTCTAATGTAACTCCTATTTTCATGCAGTAAAGGCAGGTTTTATTGTCAGAAGCTTCAACTTGTACGAAGTAAGAAGAGCAGGAAGCTACGGGGACAAGGCTGGTGGTGTCCTTGTGAGCAAGTTAGCATGCTCACCACACAAAAGAATGACCATGTAAAATGGTGCTTTGTTATCCAGTTGCTCCTTGGAAATGTCATGCTGTGGATGAAAAAAAGACATATATCATTATCTGTCTAGGAAAGGAAGAAGTGCACAGAGAAGATAAAGCCAAGCTCTGGCCATGGGCCTTGTGCTGCAAAGTTTTGTCTGGTGATGGGCAGCCAACATACTCTACATCAGTCAGTGTCCCAAAACCTCCTCAGGCTACAGGACATTGAAAATACAAAGGCATTGAACTTGCCCTGTTTTTGTCAGCAAAAAAATGTTGCTTTTTTTTAAAACCAATCCAGGAAAGACCCATGGAGAGCCACCCCTTTGATAATGATGCAGAACTTCTGCTTGATCCTTGTGATTATAGCCATTAAGGGTGTAGCAAGGACAGGCACCTGGGGATTGAGGTCTCCAGTTCTGTAGGATAGTCCTCTTGGTGATGAAATAGAGAGACAGGTTATGTGTGCTGTTGTTCCTGTTTTATAAAGCAAGTCATAGGAACTCTACAAGTTAAAAGCACTCAGAGATCTTCATTGACAGTACAGAGTGGAGAGGGTGAAGCAGAGTCCCAGGGAGATGCCACCCTGGTTCATAACTAATAGATTATTAACTCTCTTATTTCTCTTAGATATAGTACTAGGACTGGACAACATTTGAGTGTAAGCTCCAGTGTGGAAAGGAAACACTGAGAAAGCTTAAGTGGTCCATTATCAATGAGGAAATGCACCCCATTTCCACGTCCTCTTTTGCATGGCAGGTATTTGCTTCTGATGATTAAAGACAAGCTAGAATGTAAAATCACTCAGGCAGACATTGAGATACTGGTGTGAAGCTGGTCTTTTCCCAGGAACAATATGTATGCCCTGTGCCTGTGTCTCCAAACACACATAACTCATCAGGAGGAGATGCTGGCATTTGATTGCTTTCTGACACATGTACACACCTTTCCAAATCCTCCCTTCTCCTAAGATGTTTATAGACTATACATGGACAATTCCTTGTGATGGTAGATTGTCAAGGTTTTGAACTTGATAGAACTATCCCAAAATGCCAATTCTCAAATTTCATGGTATCTGTCTCCCATGCCAAAGAGGTTTGTAATTTGTGGCATTGAGACACAATTATCTCTTCTCATGCTTTACTGTACTAAGAATAAAGATGCTGAATACATTCACTCTAGATAGGAGACTGTGGAAAGTGGGAGAGACCCAGAATCACCTTCTCTGAAACAGAGTGGGGATTAACAGCTACTGAGTAGCTACAATCATAATGAAATAGTTCTTTAATTGAACTTGTCCTGAGCACATAAAATTGCCTGCATAAATTCAGGCCTGAGAACCATCTGTTTTCTTTCTCTGTTAATGACATTGCCAGCATGTGTTTTTCCAACATTTGTACAGAACCCCCAAGAGTCTTGTAGAGATGTGCTAGGCAACCCCATGGGTTGTATTTGGAACACCAGGTAGCATTTCATGTTCTGATTACTGTGAAGACAGCAAGATGTCTTTTAATTGTGCTAGCAAAACGAAGATGGATATAAAACTAGGCTCACATGCAAAGCCAAGTGTCACTCCATCTAAGTGGAGTACACACAGAGTCTTGCAGAACCTGAAGACTCACGAAGAAAACAGGCAGAATGGCAGAATATACTTCCTTTGAGTTCTTATGGGGAAAGAAGATAAAGTATGGTGCTGGTGAGCTGTTTTCTTTGGGTTGAACTTCTGTTGACCCTCAACAGTCGTCACACACATTTGGTTATTCAGATGGCAGCTGTTGTGAGGATAGACCTCTACATTTGTACCAAAATCCCCTTATAAACACACAGGGCTCCCTGGGATATAAAATTAAATGTGTGATGGTGGGTTTTGCCTCTTTCTCTCTGTTTCTGTGTTAGACCTCTGAATGGCAATTCAAAGCAGAGAGCTGAAGATCACCAGACTGAAATGAGAAAACCAGAATCACATACAGGAATAAGATGCTTTGTACTCAGTGCCTTTGCTTAGCATCTGCAGCTAGTGCCTGTCTCTGGACCTGGTGGAGGATCTCTGTATAGATAAGTACACCGGTTTTAGTGTATTAAAGTACATCTATCAGTGTAAGCAGTAATGTACACATAAAAACAGGTATGCAGTTATCTATAGGCTCAGCTCTAGGATAGAGAGTTATATATATAAACATTGGGAGCTTTGAATTTTATGCACATAAAGTATTGGGAACTAATGAATAATATATATACATATATATGCATATATCCCCAAATATGTATGTTTGTGTATCATACACATATGCATTAGGAGTTAATTATATACATAAAACCATTGGAGTTAATGAGCTTTACACACACACACACACACACACACACATACACAACTGAGAGTTAATGAACTTTTTTGCCACTGAGGTAGTCTACTAAGTAGCCTAAACAATATGACTACCATACAATATGACTGTCACTTAATGTTATAGAATGTGCACATGATATGATGGTACTAGGATACTGATTGAATGACAGAGAACATTCTTATCGTACTTAATGGCCTGGGTTTAATATCCAGTACAAAAATAATCTTAACAAATCAATTACATATAGCTTAAAAATATGACTCTATGGAGAGTACTAGACTCCATAGAGTCAACTGTAAATGATGCTGTCAGCATGCTGATTCTTTTCCTTGCTTGAAGGAAGAGATGTGAGTGTGGCTTCCTTTTCCCCGTGGAACTCGAGAGAGGGGTTAACCTTGGATGTAAGACTTGGACTTGGTACCTGGTGCCAATCCAGGCTCTGCTCTTTTAGCACTGACATTGCCACACCATGTTTCCTATATCCCTCATTTGTAGTCATCACCTGCAGACTTCCACAACATAAGGCTTCTAGCACCTTCTTTATAACTACTTGCCTCTATTATTCTTGGTGTTTTCGATACCTACGCAGATTACTCCAGAGCTACCACAGCCTCTTAGCTCCTGGCATTTCTCTTATTTTAATTACTATTGTGGTAGTAGCATACATGTTGCTATTATTAATAGGTATCATTTAATATCTCACTGTCAATCATCTCACTTTCAAATCTGCCCCAAAAGCTAACTTTAATCTCTCGACTCCAACAGATTTTCATTGTGTTTTTGAGGGTTATGGTTCATTGCTTATGGTCTTTTATGCCAGTCCCTTATCTTTTCCTTACACTACCTTTCACACTTTCTGACCTTGAATGTTTTGTACACCTCCAAAAACATCTTTGTTATCTATTTTCCTGGGAAAATGTTGGAAGGCATTGCTAGATGATAGAGGTTGAAGTCTACCATAGCCTGGTAGCTTTCTCTAAGCTGGGCAATATGGAAACTTCTTCCTCCTAGCACAGCTTCCTGCTTTCTACCCAGCCTTAACTGAAGGATATTTCCAGACCCAGGATGCCTGACTGACTTATCTCAGGGGTGACCCTTGACACAGTTCATTACAAACTCTTTTCCCTTAATGACCCACATGGTAAGTAAGCAAGTTTCTAACCATGTTTCTAGGACCCTAATGCTACATACAAAGCCTTGGGATAGGAGTGTGCCACTTAATGCAAATTAGAGTTTGTCCCCAGGCTCCCTAATCCTAATTTTCCTTATACATTGGAGCTGATAAACTGAAGTCTGTCTCTAGGAGGCCTTTCTCTAGTTATGTTCATGGGCGTCATAAAAGCTTTCTGTTGCTGCAACTGCCTCTTACCCTCTCCATCTGGTGGCTAATAGATCAAGAAGGAAAGAGAATTCCCCATAGGAAAATCTGAAGCCTACTTGAAATTTCTATGAGTTTCTATAACAAATAAGATTCTTATACTCCAATGTGGATAGCAAATTATATACTTACATTAAAATCTTTTAAACACATTATGATCAGTCTTAGTAGACTTCAGACCATTTGGTGGTTACATGCCATGTCACTTTTTCAGGCAATTTTGTGTGACAGATACATCCCACCACCACCTGCCTTTCTTATAATCTGAGCATTATACCTGTTTGGTTTCACCTCTGTTCCTGTGATGAATATCCTGATCTAAAGGGATTATTTGGTTTGCAATTTCAGTCATCAGTTAAGGAAGTCAAGGCAGGATCTTGAGGCGAACATGCTTGTTATTCCAGACAGCATCATTTCTGATGAAGGAGCTAACTTCATATTCATTCTGTGGTAGCAGTGGTGGAAGATGCTGTTTGCTAGCTTGTCAGCAGGCTGGCATAGCCTCAGTTAGCATTTTCCTGCAGTTCAGGAGTATCTGGCTTGGGAATGGTGCAGCCTATGCTGGGTTTGGCACTCCAATGTCAATAAGGCCAATTTGATCTAATCAATCCACACTGAAACTCACTTCTTTGGTGATTCTAGATTGTGGCTAGTTGATAGTTAAAGCTAACCATTAAACAGAGCTAGGAGACCCATTTCACTTTTCTTTGAATCTGGCTGAGCCTTTGAGATTGCATTGTCCCATGGACTGTTGATAACCTGACTCCTTGTGATGTGAAAGTTGACATTCAAGGTAACACAGTGTCTATGAGCTATTATTTGGATACTTGAACTCAGCATCCAGATATTGAATTTTGACAAACCCCATACAACTTGTGGAGCAGCCACGTGGATATGAGCTGGAGCCTGAAGCCCACACCCCTGGCTGAGTTCTTGACTCACCACACAGACAGCTGTTCCCTCACCTGTGAATGAGTCATATTGAACACTTATCTTCTCTTTAGCCAACCATCCCTAGCTCATAGCATGTTATCAAAAGAAACATTTATCAACCTTTATTTTGAAAGTCTCTAGGTCTTCAAGTAGTCCAACAGACAGCCACAGATGGCAGATGCATTGCTAATTACTTATTCCTATTTTACTGACCTTTCTCACACCTCTTCTCTAGCTTTCATTTTTAGTTGATGCCAGCCAGACACAAATTATATCATAACTTTTCTAGAAACTTGCATAGCTATATGCTAATGTCTATGCCATAAGGTTTGAGCATTCATATTTCTACAGAGGAAGCCTTTTATTTGTACTCCTTAGCAATAGGCTTCTCCCTGTCTTCCCCTTCTTAGTTATGGCTCCATTATAAGCTCCTAGCCATCAGTGCTATTAGACACAGAGCGTTCTGCACACACATCTCCAGTTCCCAGTCTATAGTACTGTTATTTCTGAATATCTACCCAGAATTATGACTGATATTACAGACACCAGACAGTTATGGATTCCTCCTCATCCTCTTCCTCAACTATTCATCACTCTAGGGCAGTTTATCACTTCTTGCAAGTCTTTTTTCATCTTTTTTGTGGGAGTAGTTTCTTGGGACCTTTCATCATCTGTTTACTTCAACCAAAGTCTAACAGCTAAATGTTCAGGCTTTCTCTTTCTATCACACTAGTATTTGGAGTCATCTCCTCTAGCCACAGATACTTAGAGGTAGGTCTCTTCTATGTTAATGATACCTGGATGTGACTCTCTAGTCCAGACCACTCTTGTACATCACCAACACTGTATCCAATTTCCTGTGTAAGGTCCTTTCATGAATATTACAGTAAATAGGTAACATGTATCCCAAAGTGCTCAAATAATTACAATTCTGGATTGGGAAACAGGCAAATTGCCATGAAGCTAGCCTGGCTACCCTTTGAGATACAGAGTAATTCAGGCTTTAGTATTAGATACTGCTGCAAAAAACCCAATAACACACCAAACCAACCAACCAACACCTCTAAAGTCTTTTTATTTTCTTTCTCAGATTTGTTCTTTTTGTGATCACCATCTGAATAAATATAACTCATTTTTTAAAATGGTGTTATATTGCTCAACTTTAATTGTATATATTAATGGAGTTCCATGTTATACATCCATATATGCATGTAGCATATGATCAAATACAATCATCCCCTTCACCTCCTTATTTATCCCTAGTAGTCAATATTATAATTTCTAGTCTTTGTTGAAGCTTCCCTGGTGACAGCAGATGTGATGCTCACCCTTCATACATGATATACCCTACTTGGCATCTTGTCCTCCAGCCTGCTGCATTCCTTTCTTAAATCCAGGAAAATATTTAAAACATACTGACAAATATGTCCTTTATGTCTCGTGTGTGATTTGTCAGTTCAGCATGCTCTGCTTTATATGAACCCATAAAATATGTCTAGTGGGTTTGCGTTCAACACCAAAACTATATTTAAAGCCATAGTTATTTCTTCCCATGTTTAAATCATCTGTCCTTGGAACATATTTGCAAGGGTACACCTCTCTTTGCAAACCTCTGGTAGTTTCAA
The DNA here is from genome assembly GCA_004025045.1 of Sigmodon hispidus. Taxonomy (NCBI): domain Eukaryota; kingdom Metazoa; phylum Chordata; class Mammalia; order Rodentia; family Cricetidae; genus Sigmodon; species Sigmodon hispidus. The sequence goes on from PVIH01016891.1 coordinate 32,881, forward strand.
ATGTTGAAGGGAAATTAAAGTTCTTAACTAAAGAAGAATGAAGCAGTCCTGAGCTTGGCACCAGGAGGTGCTGTGGGATGATGCTCTTGTACACTGTAAAGATTTGTCACTCATACTGGTTTAATAAAATGCTGATTGGCCAGTAGTCAGGCAGGAAGTATAGACAGAGTGATCAGAATAGGGGGATTCTGCGAAGAGGACAGGCAGAGACACGGTCACCAGCAGATACAGAGGAAGGAAGATAAACATGCTTGACTGGGACAAGGTACCAAGACACATGGCTAAATATAGATAAGAACTATAAGTTAATTTAAGCGTACGATACAGTTAATAATAATCTTGAGCTACTGGCTGAGCATTTATAAGTACTATTAAGCCTCCAAGTCAATTATTTAGGAAACAGCTTCCAGAGATTTGAGAGTTTCTGGTGGGACAGAATCTTCCCACTACAAAGAAGTCTTAGATACAAACAAGTCTTCCATATTTCCGTAGCTCCTTGACACTCAGAGATGGAAAATAAAACCATACTACACCTTTTTCTTATTATGTTTTTCTGTTGTCCCAGTAGGAAAGTTATTGACTATGAATCAGTTACCAAGGTCACATTAAAAAAAAAATCCACAGCAGTATTTGTTACCTGTCTTTATTGCTGCCACCACCACCGTCATCATCATTAGGTTTTTCAGAGCAGGACTTCTTACTTTGTAGTTCAGACTAGTCTTTACCTTGGAATCCTTCTGCTTTAACTTCTTTGTTTTTTCAGTTAAAATTTTTGACTTGATGTATATATTTGTCTCCTTGTATGAATGAGCACCATGCACATATGCATAAAGTGCCCACAGAGGCCAGAAGAAGGTATCAAATTCCCTGGAACCAGAGTCAAAAACAGTTGGCTGAAACAGGACATGGATCACACCAGATTCGAGAGGAGAGAAAATGGTCTTTGTTTCTTGATGGTGGGAACCCAACGGTCACACCACATAAAAGTCAGTCAGTCACATTGCAAAGACAAGAAGGAAGGAGGTAATTTGTGGTAATTGTTTTTATTTAGACAGGAACCTCACAAGCCAATAGGCCAGAGAAATGTGGTGACGTATTTTTTGTCTAATAAAGTTTTCCTTAAGATCAAAAGGCAGAGCCAGCCACAGAGTTAGCCATAGAAATCAGGGAGTGGTGACACACACCTTTAATTCTAGCACTCACAATCTTAGGACAAATACTGGGAGGCAGAGGCAGAGATCCAGTGGAGCTTTGTGAGTTCAAGGCCAAACAGAGCCAGTCAGAGCTGGCACACACCTTTATCTCAGCACTAGGAAAGTTGACTCCTTCAACTTCTTGAGTATTGGAATTACAAGTGAGGATCACCACACTCAGGACTTTGAGGAAAACTTCACAGAATAAACAAATACACTTTTTAAAAGGCAGAATTTCAAAGGAAACAAGATAATGATGGTGGTGATGGAGATGATATTAATGGCAATGATAACGATGATCTGATGATGATAATGGTGGCAATGGCATTGGTCATGGTGATGATATTAATGGTCATTGTGTTGATGATAATAGGACAATGATGCTGATTTTGGTGATGCTGATGGGGATTGTGGTAGTGATAACGATGGTGTTTATTATTATAATCTCATTTCTGTCATTGTCTTCTTAGTAGATATGACAATCAGCTTTCAAACTCTTTATTTCTTATGGATCAATCTCTCAGCACATAGTCAATTTTAATTTAGAAAACTTACAATTTTTATTTTTATACTTCTTCCAATATATTTCTCAAATTAAAAATTTTCATTCATGAATTTTGCCTCCCTTTTCAACTAATAACTTAATTTAGTTTATATCAAACAGATTCCTTTATATCTCATAAGGTTTTATTCACTTGCCAAATGCCCATGGAAATCTACACATTCAGTTCTTCCATATTCAAAACCTCCCTTAAGGGGTATTGGTAATATTACATATTTTGTTGAAATACAAAACAAGACATACGCATGTGGGAGACACACCATTTGGTCTTACATGTTTGCAATTACAGTACATACTGTGCTTTGTAAAAATAGAATATACAGAGTCATTAGATATGTATGAAAAGATTCCCATAGTGAAATACTTTAAGACATGAAAATGATACAATGATAGATGGGAATAAACCATACAGTTTATACAGTTCTGAAACCGCAAGGGAATTACTGAGATTATAGATGGTTCTGAGGAAAATGCTTGAATTTGTGGAGAAATGCCATGTATGCGTGTAAGCAGATAAACAGGCATAGACTTTGTTGAACTTGGAGATTTTTCAAGATCATTTTGAGCACCAGCTTGCTGAATGGTCTCAGCAGGCCACTGTGAACAAGTCAAAATATTTGTGCATCATTTTGGCTCTGCTTTTCTTCCCATGGCATGCTGGTATTGCCTGAAAAGATGCTCTAGAGAGAAGGGAGATGACTTAGCCATCAAAATAGATGTCTTTTTGGGTTGTTGAGTAAACATAGAAAAATCCAACTGGGATATATGGAAAAATATTGCCACAAAAAGCAATGAGAGCATATGCCAAGAGAAGATGGGAAATGTGTTTTTGAAGTGGAGTTTTCGCAAACAATGTAGCTTCTCAATGTCCCCAGGAAGAAAAATGTTCTTGTCACTAAATGGGAGCAAATGCAAACTGAGATGCTGTGTGGGAAATGTTAGCAAAACTGGGAAGAGACAGCAAAAGACAAGTAGGACTCTGTAAAGAGAGGTCTTGGGTATTAGGCTCTGAGCTGGCTATTTAAAGAATGTATTTGAGGACTACTGAAGGGAAGGCAGAAAAAAAAGATAAGCAGACGGTGTTAGAGCTTAAAGAATATTTGATACATGACAGGATGAAGTAAAATTAAAGGAAAAAAGAGGATAAAATATATGACGTGTTTGTGTGTGCATGCACATGCACTCATGTCGGTGTGAGTGTGTGTGAAGGGTTAATATTCAGTGTCTTAGTCACTGCCCTATTGCTGTGAAGAACACTATGACCAAAGCAACTCTTATAAGAGAACACATTTAATTATGGGCTTGCTTACAGTTTCAGAGTTAGTTCATTACCGTCATGGCCACATGCAGGCAGGAATGGTGATGAAAAGCACTTGAGGGCTACATTCTTATCAACAAGGTGGGAGCAAAAGCCAATGGGGGAGAGGGGGAGGGGGAGGGAGAATCTTGTTTTCATGGTTTTTGAAACCTGAAAGGCCACCACCACTGACACACTTTCTTCAACAAGCCACATCTTACACCTACTTCAACAAGGTCACACCTCTAAATCCTCTATCAGAACAACTCCCTGGTTACCAAGAATTCAAATATATGAGTCTATCAGGGTCATTCTTATTCAAACAACCACAGTATGTTTATCACTCTCCACCTTAGAACCTGGCAGCACCATGCCTAGTCCCTGATCATAGGTTACCATGGGAACTGGGGACAACCTTGCATCTCTCTAATTCTGATATTGCCTAAAGTTCTTGGAGGTAACATAACATGCTTTTCTCATGTGGTCAGCTTCTCCCACATGCTCATTTGTCTTGGTGTCACAGTATTCCCTATTTTTAAAGGCATTTGTTATAACAAATTATGACCTAATATAATGAAAGACCCTCTTTCCACTGATCTGGAGCTTACTGATTGGCTGGACTGGCTGGCCAATGAGTCCCAGGATCCTTCTGAATTTGCTTCCTAATATTGAGATTACAGTTACTTGGTTTCCTGCCTGGCATTTTATGTGGTTTGGGATGTATGAATGAGTATGGCGAGTGCTTTACCTACTGAGCCATCCCTAGCCAGGTAAATTGTTGTTATGATGAAAAAAATCATCTCCTGTTTTTTAAGAATAAAACTGGCAAAGGTTGGAGACCGAACACAGAAATGATTCCATCTCATAGCACTTGGGCTGTTGCACTGATGCCATTGTGATAAGTAAAATCAACTTCTTGTGTTACTTAACTTTGTACACAAAAGGGTATCACATCCAAACTGCTGAGAAGGAAGCATGATCAACTCCACACCCATCAGAGATGTGTGAGATTCTTAAAGCCTCTTCCTTATGTATTCCTAAATTCCTGAAAATAATGACCTTGTCTATTTCTAGTCAGAGAGACTATTGCTGTAATGAAACAACATGACTAATTCATGGAGAAAAGGGTTTATTTTCCTTGTACGTCCATGTTAAAATTCATCATTGAAGGCAGTTAGTTTTTGTTTAAAAAAAAAATCTCTTTAAAATTCTAGAATCTTTTTTTTAAAGTTCAAAAATTTTCAACCGTGAGTTCTTATAAAAATCAAAATTAGGTTAAACCCTTTCTTATTTCAAGAGGTAAGAGCCAGGGCACAGTCACAATTTGAACAAAGCAAAACCAAACTCCCAACAGTGTAAAGAAGTCAGTGTCCAATTATCTGGGATTCTCTCAACATCTTCTGGACTCCTTCAAAAGGCTTGGGTCATTTCTCCAGCCTGCCTTCTGAAGCATACACAGCTTGTCTTCTTAGCTCCTGCTGGCTCCCCCGCACAGCTGCTGCTGTTCTTGGTAGCCATCCCATGGTACTGGCATCCTCAACATGCTGGGGTCTTTTGCTGCAACTGGGTTGCATTTTCACAAACAGACTCTTCTGGGTTCTCTTCATGGTGCAAAGTCTCAACTTTCACCATGATCTCTTCAGTTCTGGAGTTTTAACTGCTACTCATTTTCCTAATCCACTCTTCAAACATTTTCAGTGGCTCATTTGAATTTTCATCTGTTTATTTGTTTATTCTAATTATATGTGTCACAGTATGCACACAAGTTGGGGTGTCTGCAGAGATCAGAAGACGACTCCGGATCTTTTAGACCTATTACAGGTGCATGTGTGAGCTGCCCAATGTGGCTGCTGGGAACTGATCTTGTTTCCTCTGAAAGAACAGCAGCATGTCCTCTTAACAGCTGACCAATACCTCCAGTTCTTTTCTATAGTCTTGGTAATATACACAGATGCATTCTCTGGCATGGCAACTCTACCTTCTATTGTGTTTTGTTGCAATTCCCATTCATTGTTGAACAAATACTGTTGCGTACATTCCAATGGCATTCAGAACTTGGTTAAAACTTCTTTTACCTTTATTAGCTTAAACGTCCTTAAAATAACCAATTTCTTATACTGCTGCATATGTCTTATCTCAAAAAAAATATCTTAGAACCCCATCAGTGTCATGGTGGAAATGCGACCAATGCAGAATATACATGTGGAGGGAGTATGGGAATTGGCTGATGCAGCTACAAGGATGAATCACTGGTGGGTTGAATACAAGCTGGAGACACAAGAAGTTGGCTAGACTAATTCATCTGGAATATAAATGTCTGAGGTCAAGGGCAGGTGATGCTCCATGGCAGGAGTAGACGATGAAGTGAGAAGGAGGGTATGGATTCTTTCTCTTATGAACTAAATGTCCTCAGTGGACATCAGATGTTCACCCATGTTGGTGAAGGTAGAGATATTTTCCTCAAATGTGAAGCTTTCCCAGAGGAATCTTTGCAGACACATACAGAAATACTGTTTTCCAGTGGCCAGTTCTCCATTTTTCTAGACATTGTGTTCTATAAAGTGACCCATCATCCAAGCAGTGGGGCCTTATTTTTTGTAATGTTTTATAGAAAAGGTCAGCCTCCATCTCTATACAATCAGAAAATATTTCAAACCATTTGACTTCTGATATGAGTTAAAAAGTACTAACTCAATAATAAGCAAAATAATCAAAAATAGATTTTTACATTTAAATATATATATAATTTATTTACACTTACTAGCCCAAGATTTTTTTCTTTCTTTTCTCCTGACCATTGTGAAGTGAGCTGCTGCACTCTGCCATACCCTTCTCACCAAGGACTAACACTGAAATTGATTCCTACTCATCTACTTCTAAGGTTGCTTTCAGCCAGCATTTGTCACAGCAATGGAAAGTCTGAGCAACATACTATCATAATCTGACATTATGTTTATATTCTTATTTTTAGGTTTCTATATATTTATTTAATTAAATTTCTGTCAAAGTTCCTTGTATGGTTAAACAGCAAACTGAGTTTTTGTGTCCCCCAAACTATGTGTTTTGGAATTCATATCTTTAGGAACACAGTATGTGAATTTACTTGGAAATAGTGTCTCTTGATGTATTAGGTCATAATTCATTGTAACAGGTGTCTTTAATGACAGGGGATATCATATCACTAAGAATATGAGCACTGGAGAAAGTAACAATGTGAGAAAACATGTCATGGTGCCCCTCCCCAAGGACTTCTGTCAGCAATCAGAGTTAGAAACAATTCAGGATTTTTCCCTGGAGATTCAGAGATTTGCAAAGTGTCATGGGAATTTTATTCAAAGCAAAGTGATAGTATAGATTAGAAAGGCATGGGCTATCAAGATTGATAGTGGGTCACAAGATTGAAGGTGCTCATGGGCCTGTGTAATATATATATATATATATATATATATATTTGGGGTTTCCTCTTGTGGTATTCAAGAGATAGAGTTTGTTTATGAGTGGTTCTTTACCTTGATTGACAGATCAAGGTATCTTCTTTTCTACAAGGTGGTAAAATAGAGAATTCTCCCTAAACATTAAGATGCAGTTGACTTTGTTGCACATGTACTCAAAGAGCTTCTTATCCTTGTACCTGGATATAAGTGGAGTGAGGGTGAATAGAATCTAAGTCTGGTGATTATTAAAGACAAGAGAAACTCAACCAATTGTCCAGAGGTGGGTGTTTCTGCAGATGTGTGCAAATGGGACTCATAGGTTGCTAGTAGGTTATTAGTTGCTTTGTGTAGAGAAGGGGAGGGGAGCAATCATGCAGTTAATGGTCTTAGGCTGTCATCTGTGGAACAAGCATAGTCCATATCAAGGGGAGGCCCAGTTGACTGCGCTATTCCCTGTGTTTACCTGCCTCACTTGGGCACCATGCAGACAATATCCATTGTTTTGAGCTCAGCAGTTTCAATATCCATTGTTTTAGCATGGATAAAGCAACCCCAGGAACCAATGTATTTGATGATTCCCTTCTCCCATTAGCACTGCAATCTGGAAATGCTCTGTCTCATAACTTCATGGTCGGTAACTGCTGTCTCATCTGCAGACATCCACATTTAGAATCTGAGAAGGAGAACAAGATAACAGTGTGTTCTTTAATTTTTTTTCCTGTAATGTATTCTTTGCTTGGTGGTGTCTCCTGTTTCTCTGTGGCAGGGTGATTCCTCCCAGTCCCTGTTCCCATCACTCCCATGCTCACTACTCTTTTTACCATCTGTTCCTTTCTTCCTTACTCCTTCCCTCCTACACTGTATCCTGTCAGATCCCTACCATCTCCCTTCTTCAGAGGCAAATCTATTACCCTTGGGAGGGTTAGCATGAGCCCAGATTGAGCAAGACCTCGGAATGGAGTGTGACGGGGCAGACAGTGAAGGTAAATCCTCTCTCTATATCCAGCTCGTCTTTAAACCTGTCCATTGACATTTTAATTTTTAGTATGTATATTTTTAATACATACCAATGGTTCTACTTTGTCATTTTCCAAATTTTTGTAATGTTTATAGTCTCTTTCCATTTATTCTCAAACTTGTTCATCTGTTCTTGAGGCACATCTATCTTTGAGAAACCCAACATATTGCTATAGTTCTTTGATTTTTCTCGATATGAATTTACATGGCTTTTATGTGGAAAAGAAATTAGTTACATTTAGTTATGTTTGAGTGTGGGCCAAATAATTCCTTTGACATCGTATTGATGCAGGCAGTACAGGTAAGGGACAAGGATGTCCTTGCAGAGAGTACCTGCATTTGTATCTAACAGAGCTTCATGCATGAGATGGCCAGGGGCAGTCCCCAAAGCACACAGTTTGGATTAGAACTGAACCTAAGGCATACAACTGTGGCTCTGCCATCTCAGTTTCCTCATCATTCTTTTGCACAGCCTTAACAAATGACATGTCTTTTTCTTCTGGGGAAGGTTATAAATACATATTATATTGATATTTAATCTGAAGAAGTAGACAGTGTTTATGAAAGAAGAATCCATATTAGACTGTCTACCCTATGGGTCCTGGAGATAACCTGAACCCACAACATTAAGTATCTGTATATTTCATCACACAGGTTTTCAATATGACAGCTATCTTCAGGGCAAATCTATTTCTGTGCTCAGTTCACCAACCTGTTCCTTATGTTGGCCTAGTTAACTTTTTAACTTTATTTTTTGTTCATGCTTGTATAGTATATGTATAAATTTCTCTGTGTGTGTTCACATGTGTATGTACATGTATGTGTATATATGGAATCCAGAGATTAATATTGGATGTCTTATCCAAGTACCTTTGTAGTCAAAAGTTTCTTTCTCACCACCAACTTCTAAATACTTAGCAGCAGCTTCCCAAATAATTGACTTGGAGGTTTAATATTATAGTAAATGTTGGGCCAGTAGATTAAACATATTACTAACTAGCTCTTGTTCTTAAATTAATCCATAATTCTTATTTATGTTTAGCCACCTGAAAAAGATACCTTTTCTCAGTCCAGCATTCTTTATTTATGTTTAGCCACCTGAAAAAGATACCTTTTCTCAGTCCAGCATTCTCATCTTGCTTCCTCTGTGTCTAGCTGGGGACTGGTTCTCTGCTTTTCCTCTTCCCAGAATTCTCCTAGTCTGGTCACCCCACCTCAACTTTCTGCCTGGATACTGGCCAAGCAGCATTTTATTAAACCAATATGAGTGACAAATCTTTGCAGTGTACAAAAGCATTATCCCACACCACAATCTCCACCTGACCTTTTGAAGCTGTCTCTCATTGAATCTTGATTGAACTAGACTGGCTGTGCTGTGACCTGCAGGGATCCCTTTGTCCTTGCCTCCACAGTGCTATAATTACAGAGGTGCATAACCTTGCCTAGGTTTTTATGTGAATGCTAGGATCAAAATAAGGTCCTGATGATTGTGGGCACCAAGGAAGTTAGTAGCTGAGCCATTTCCTCAGTCCTCTATAATTACAGAGGTGCATAACATTGCCTAGGTTTTTATGTGAGTGCTAGGATCAAAATAAGGTCCTGATGATTGTGGGCACCAAGGAAGTTAGTAGCTGAGCCATTTCCTCTAGCTTTGCTTTTCATAACTACTGAATATGTGCTGCCCATATGTACAGTGGTATAGGGCACCACCCACTGGAACATGGGAATCTTATGATGAATTACATCATGGAAGAAAATAGACTCTTCTTACCCCATCTTACAAGTAGCTCCTAGAACAGGGGTGGAAACCCATGAACTTCTTTCTTTTCTATGCTAGAGTATTGGCTAGCTTGATCTTCTGTAGGTCTTCTTCCAGACACTATAAGTGATAGGGGTGCATGTGTATAAGGACTCTACTAGGTCCAGAGGACATTATTTTGAAGTAATTCTTCTTGACTACTGGCTTTACACTTATTCTGCCCTCTCTCTATGATGTCCCCTAAGGGATATGTATGTGTGCGTGTGTCCGTGTCTCTGTATGTATTATAGATATTCCACTTGGGGAAAGGATTCCATATCACTTGTTCTTTGTACTTGGATCAATTGTGAGTCTTTGTATTAGCCACCAGCCTTGGCATAAAGGAATTTCTGTGTTGAGAGATACAAGGATGAATATTCAGAAGGCAGAGTAATACTTTGTTTCCTTGGCAGAATAAGAGTAATAGGGCCCTTGACCATCCTCAGCTTCTAAGCAAAGTTTACAGTACCAGGCATGAGTTCTTTCCTGTGTGGTGGACCACAAGTTCAATTAGAATACTTTTGGTTATCCATAACATTCATATCACTATTGAAGCTATATGTGTATCCTACCAGGCTGGCCATTATTATAGCACAGAGGGTTCACAGTTGAATAAGTCTCTTCATAGTTTTTCTTCTCCAGCATCCTACAAAGCATCTTTTGGTGCTATGAAAGATAGGCAGCAAGGTGGAAGTTTCCAGATCAACATTAGCTTGATTTCTTCACATCTTGTGATATGTGTGGTGCCTTCAGCAATGGGGTCTTAGCATCAAGTTCTAGTGGATAAGAAAAGAACAATGGTAGTGGACTGTATTATTTTGGAGGTCTCCATGACCATCCTGACCAACAACTTAGCAAGGGTATCCAACCTAGAATTGAAATTTTTATTTCATAGCCAATGGCTTTGGGGATAAGCATTATATTTCCATGTAGGGCAACTCTAAACACACACACACACACACACACACACACACACACACACACACACACACACACAGAGAGAGAGAGAGAGAGAGAGAGAGAGAGAGAGAGAGAGAGAGAGAGAGAGAGAGGTTAGACATCCTTTCCTTTATGTGTCCTCTGCTCTACCTTTCTTAATGCTCCCCACTTAAACCTCCTTTGACATTATTGCCCAGCCCCTACCCCATAATAGCTGTGCTCTGTTACCCTAATACTCTTTGCTAGACTATTCTGTTTCTCTCTGGTCCCTTGTTTTCTACATATCTAAGGATTTGAAACTAAGACCCACATAGGAGAGAAATAAATAAGACATTTTCCCCCTTGTCTGAGTTACTTCCCTCAGTATAATTGTTTTCTAATTCTATTTAATAACTTGCAAGTTTCACAACTTCATTTTTCTTCACAGCTGAATAGACTTCCATTGTCTGAGTGTATGGATTTTAATTATCTGTTTATCAGCTGATGGTGATCTAGGCTGATTTCATTTCCTAGCTACTGTGAGTAGAACAGCAGTGAGCATGGGACATCAAGTATGTCTGTAGTAGGACGCTGAGTCCTTGGGGTATGGCACATGGACCATCAAGTATCTCTGTAGTAGGATGCTGAGTCCTTGGGGTATAGCACATGGACCATCAAGTATCTCTGTAGTAGGATGCTGAGTCCTTGGGGTATGGCACATGGACCATCAAGTATCTCTGTAGTAGGATGCTGAGTCCTTGGGGTATGGCACATGGACCATCAAGTATCTCTGTAGTAGGATGCTGAGTCCTTGGGGTATAGCACATGGGCCATCAAGTATCTCTGTAGTAGGATGCTGAGTCCTTGGGGTATGGCACATGGACCATCAAGTATCTCTGTAGTAGGATGCTGAGTCCTTGGGGTAT
>PVIH01016892.1:0-43920 GCA_004025045.1 Sigmodon hispidus
GGATGAAAAAAAAAATTCAGAGGGAAAGATGAACACAAAGAAAATATAGGTGTAGCAATCTTATTTGTATTTCTTCCCTTGATAAGCCATGCCTATCATTCTTATCCTCTGTATAGTTATTGTTAACTCTTCCACATTTTAAATTCTTTTTACTGTGTTTTTTTTTGATAAATACAAAATAAAGAAGAGAAAAAAAAAAGAGGAATGCTACAGAAGGAATACGAAATGGAGAGAGTGTAGTGGAAGGATGGACATATTTGGGGTGAGGTCCTTGAGGACGGGGTCTAGGAAATGGAAAATAGGAACAAATAGGGCATAAGCTTGGACACAGAAATAGAAGAAAGGTTTAGTGCACTCTTTCAGCTGAGTTTCTTTGCCTGGAAAATAAAAAGTGAGTAGAAAAAAAAAACAATTCTATTGAAATATGGCAATAATACTGAACTGCTGGCACCCCTGTCTCCAGAGTATAAGCAAGGAAAGCATGCCTAGAAGAGAAGCCAGGACAGTCTCAGCTCTTGGTGATAAAAGGCTTCTCCAAAGGGTACCGAGACTATATATGATTTCTCTGCTGGTATATGGTCAAACTATCATCCATCAAATTATCATGGTCAAACACATCCAATCATGTGTCTGCAACCTTAGCAAAATGAGGAATTTTATCTTTTCTTTTACATCAAAAGTGGAGACTCATTTCAGGCTTTTCAGGCATTCAGAGCCCAATCCACTCAGGTTCCTTTGTATTTATGATGACTAAAACTTCATTTTTTAAATTTGTATTTTTGAACAAAATAACAAAACGTTTAGCATTATGAGCAGGCTTAAGAGAGGTATAAGAAGAAAAACTGGGGTGAATTGGAATCAAAAAAAAATTTAGAGTATTTCTTCTGGATAATACAGTGGCCAAGGAATTCAAGCATAATTGCACATTTCTCAAATTCCCTTGGAGGTTACAAAAGGCTAAATCAGAGTACAATCAGTAAGAGGTAGATTATTTTTGGTATGGTACACCTTGAGAATCTGTTTTATCAGACTGTCTGTGAATGTAATAAGAACTAGATCCTTCCAGCAAGTTTTTCCTACATGAAACTGTTATGCTTTGATACTGTTCACATTTTTCTTTCATTTACAGTATCAACTAGATAAGTACTTTTATGCTTATATGGGAAAACACAATTGTTTTCTCCTTCAGGGTTTTCTGTGTTTATTTCCCAGGTACTTCTTCTGATTGTCCTGTTACCTAGTAAGAGAGTTTTCTTGAGCTCAGAATTTAAAATGCCCTAAATTTTAAAAATCCCAAATCTTATGTAAATAACATTAGGTTTAAATATTTAGAAGTTAATCGTCATTATTCATTAAATAGGTTTTGATTTTAGTTTTGTGCTTGCCTTTGGTCTACCCTAAATGATCAGACTGTGATAAGGGAGGAAATTAGGAGAGGTTCATTAGAGCATATCCTCTATTGAGGGAATGATTTACATAGTATTCCAAGCTGCTGGTACATAATTACTAATGGGTAATTCTCACATCAGCTTGATATCTGGACTAGGGCTGTCTGTGCCTGGGTTCTTCTCTGCTGTTAGGTGTGCTAAGAGCATACTACGTAGTGCCTCTCTCTAACTAGACTGCTGTAGTGTATGGCCCTGGGCATAGCATGAAGCCCTAAGAGCTTCATAAAATACCATTATGTCATATTTGGAACCTGTCTTTATCAACTATCTCTTATGTATTTCCTTTTTAGGACTCCCATTACAACTAGAAACTAATAATGGTCCTGCTTATATGAGCAAATGATTTAAAAAAAACTTTACAATTTATAGAATATTATGTTACTAAAATCCCTTTCAATCTAAAGGGTCAAGCTATTGTAGCATAACACCATTAAGTACTTAAGCAGCAAATTTAACAATATTAAAAAGGTATATATGCCTACCTGTCGCGCACAACCTCGCCAGCAAGGAAGACGCGACACCCAGCTCTTCTTTCTGTAGTTGTATTCAAGAACCTTGATTCTGACTTCTGACTCTGATTCTGACTGTGGCCGATTCTCACTGACTCTCTCTCTCTGATTCTCTCTCATTCTGCTACTCTGATTCTGACCATGGGGAAACCCTCCCACAACCTAAATAGCCTCTGGGCAGCCAACCCTAGTACGCTATGTAGGCACTACTGATAGGCCCAGGTACGCAGAAGCAAGCCACATCCTCAGCCTAGCCATTATTGTTTGTTACTGAGAGCACTCACCATCGGGAAGGTGGAGGGCGGAAGCCAGCACCATCTTTAAGGTATGGCTACACACAGCTCTCCACACCCACCAACCACCATTGTGAATGTAGAGATCCCTCCGCCCTTGTTTTACTGTGGAGAATGTAAACTGGTGAGCTTAAAGCAACCAGACACAAGTTTCAGAAGGTCCCACATGACTGAGAAGTACTCACTATGACAGACCTCTAGTGTCCATGCAGGATCTGAGGGGCAGTAAAGCCAGCTAAACAGGCTATATCTAGCTTTTCCACAGAGGGCAGAAGTTATATAAAGCTGATATCTATGTGGACCACATTGAGGAACTGAGGAAACGTGTCAAACCACACACTGTGGCAGGGAGATGGACATAATAGAGGCCAGCTTATACTCTGAATGGGCCTAAAGCAACATAAAACTACAGTATTTCACTATAACATGATGACTTGACAAAACCTGAAGCAACACTAAGAAGTTGGAACTTGTAATAATTGTATGTTGATATTCTTTCACTAGTCATTTATGGCTAGTGATATTCAAGATGCTGATGGCATGGGTATAGGATGTAGAAAACAAGGGAATACTCTGAACTGCCTTATAATTGTCTGTATATCTGAAGTCCTTCTAGAAGAAAAGTTAATTTTTAAAACAAGAGACACAAATTTCAAGAAAATATTTTACAAAAGATCAAAGTAACAACTTGCTTAGTGACCAATTCTATCTAGCAGATGAAAATGTAATGAATGAGTCACAGACTACAGCAAAAGTTCAGGCCTGAGTGATCAAGAGAACATACTGCAGTGGGAAAGAAAAGCATGATAAGAAGCTCACAAGGGAATTGGCAGATGAGGAGCTTTAGTACACTTAATTTGGGACTGAAATAGATGAGTCAAGTGTAAATATAATCAGTAATCTGAAATAAAAGATATAATACTAAAAGAAAGTTCATTACTAGAAAAGTGTAAGTGAATTTAGTCAGCTAATAAATGTATAAAAAGCTGCTGCTTATAGGGCCCTATATGAAGAAAAACAAGGGAGTATCTACTAAAACATGAATGAAGACATTTCTCTCTATAAAGACATCAAAGAACAAAGAATGAACTTTAATAAGTCCTGGAAAGTTCAGTAGAGAGAAGCAGCAATATGAACATTTGTATGTTTAAATGAAACCATTGAGTAAAAGATAGTGTGCCCTTTGAAAATTCTTAAAGTAATGGATTAATTACCAACATTGAAGTGTCTATAGATGGAGCTTTTGAGGAAGTAATTAGGATTAAATGAGATTCTAAATGTAGAGTGGCAATTTGATAGTGCTAAAAACAGCACATGGATGCCAGTGACTCTGTCCCTTTCCTTTAGGCCTAATCCCTGTTTATATGCTGTATGGAGAGACTGGCTGTCTGTAAGCAAGAAAGTGAAAGAAAAGCTTTTTCCAGGTAGAGAATAAGGCTTCTGGGTCACCTAAGCTGTGGTATCTTGTTATGTCACCTTGAGTTGAACATGAAAGTTGGTTATCAGCGTAGCACCAGCTAGTAAATAAATAAAAATAATTAAGTAATATCACAAAGTATGCTGAAAAAAGATTTTGTTTTTAAATATTCATTAAGACAGTGTAACAGATGTATTAAACCTTGAGATTAAGATAATAAACAGGAACCAGCTTCTTCCTACATAAAACTTACATTCCATAGTGCACATTTAAAAAGAGATGCTTATCTTCCTTTTTAAGGCCAGATGAAAATTGTAAAATCACAGCAAAGGCAGTCATGATAAAATTTGAGCATGTTCAAGAGCAGTTATGTCTTCAGCACTTATATCTTAGTAGACACAGCTTCAAATTGAGAGCTGAAAGAAAATTCTATAGTTAGGCAAAATGCTGAGCAAAGAGGTTTTGTACATGAAAAGCATAGGAAGTACAAATGTCATGGCATCAGAAAATACTTGAGGACATTTGGACAGCCGAAAAGAGGCAAAGTTGATATAGCATAAAGTAAACAGAGGATGTGAGGACTTAGAGAACATTATCAAAGAATGGGGAGTTACATCATTGTCTTATATATCAGCATTGACAATACAGGGTTTTTTTTTTATTTCTAAGGCATTAATCTTAGGAACAATTGCTATGCTAAAATTTTATTTTCAAATGGTGCTTATTAATTCCTTTTGAAGAAACTATTTAAAGAGGAGATGAGACTTAGGAGGTGAGCTATTTCCACTTTCAGATAAATTAAACACTGCCTGTGTGCAACCTGATGAAAGACAAGAGTCAGGTTAAAGGTAATACACCTGATTCCCATAAGAGAAATATGAAGAAAAAGAAATAATCCTCAATGAGCCTTCCTTAGCAAGCAAGCAGTCAGCCAGTGCCCACCCACACTGTGATGGTTAGTGTGTTTGCACCAATAGCAGTAGCTTCCAAGAACATGCTCTTCCCTCCTAAATGTGATGGGTACTATGAAAACAAAAAGTGAACTCCAGAAACTGGGCTATGACATCAAGACTCGGGGTCAGATGCAACATGTACAGAAAAACAACCAGAATAGAACACATGGTGGAGACAGTGAAACAGGGGCCTGAACCTAAGACACATCATCCATGTCTCCATTAACACCCTGCTATAAATGGCGACATTATCATCCCTGCCTTGGTGAACAGAAATATAGAAACATGCTAGGTAAATCAGGACTGTCTCCTGAACTTGAAAATATCAAAGAGGACTCTCACAGGCAAAAGCCAATAAGCAGTGAGTCTTCTACACCTGCTCAGAGCCTCAGCCACAGAAAATCTCTCAAGCTGAAAGAATGAGAAGAGTAAATCCCGCAAACATCACAGGCAAAGTTCTAGTTGGCATATGGAGAGATTCTGACCAAGAAATTTCAGCAAAAAATTTCACAAAATATCCTTCTGAGTTGGGAGTGTCTATTTAAATCCATAAATTATTTGGATTACTGAGATTATCAGTTTTTCCTACACTATGGAGGTTTCTACAAAAGACAACCAAGGTAGGAGGAGTTCCATATCAGTTTCATATCAATTAGAAATAAATACTAAGTAAGGTTATAACAAATATTTCCATTTTTATGTATCTTAAAATTTTACTCTGTCAATAACTATATGATGGAACTCAAAAAGTCACCTCCTATGTGTTTCAGCTTTCATGAGTGGAATCGATGCCAAAATATTTCTTTTTCTTTTTTTTCACCTTTATTATTATTATTATTATTACTAACAAAGAAGTCACACTTACTATCCTTGTATAGCATTATTCAAGGTCCCTTCCCCCTCCCACCACATCAGGTCATTCTTTCTTCTCCACAACTCCCCATCCCCTCCCTGAGCAGGCAGCCAGCAGTCCAATGGTCCCACTGACCCAATATTGCTTAGTTCAGTCTCCACTCCTGGCAGATCCAGTTTTCTCCTCCCTCCCTCAAGAGTGAGTCAGGTGTTCCTCAGGTGAGTGGGATCTGTGTCTTTTATCTTAGCCAATCTAACAGTTGTCAGGTGGTATCTCAGGTTGTTTTGATTTGCATTTCTCTGATGGCTAAAGATGATGAGCACTTTTTCAGGTGCCTTTCAGCCATTCGCAGTTCCTCTGCTGAGAATTCCCATTTTAGATCTGTACCCCATTTTTTGATTGGGTTATTCAAGGTTTTGGGCTCTAGATTCTTGAGCTCTTTATATATCTTAGAGATCAGTTAGAAATTTGAGGAGAAATAAAAAGTTATAAATGTATAGTTAGCAAAAAAAGTAATATTTGAAAAGCAACCACATAGAAAAGATTAAGACAGATAAAATAAGTAAACACACAGTGGAAAGCATCATCAACAGATTAAACCAAACAGAAAAACAAGCTTCAAGTGATAAGACCTCAGAATCAGCAGAACAGAAGGGGCTCAAATAAGCTCTAATGTATAAATAACTTATTCAATGAAATTATTCAGGAGATTTTTCTCCATGTTATGAAGGAAATAGACATCCAAACATAATAGTTACTTAGAACCCCAAATAATCATTACAGAGAAAACCTTCTTCCACCATGTCAAAAATACAAAGCATAGGAATACTACTAAAATCTACAAGGGAACAGGGATAGCTTGAATACCAAGGCAGAAGCACCAGAAGAAATCAGATCTTATCTCCACAACATTATAAACCAGGAAAACATGACGCAATATACTTCAAGTACAGAAATTAATCTAAATCCTTATAATCAGAAAAGTTATGTCCTAAAAATGTTAAAAAAATATCATTTCATAATATACATAAATTAATTCATGTTAACCAAACCAACATTGCAGAAAAGTACATAGATCTACTTCACACAGAGGAAGAGGAATAAAAATCTCATTCACAAGAGAACAGTAAAGAATACATTTCATAAGCAGAATAAATGAACAATGGCGATCTTGGAAGAAATCTACTATGTCCAACACAACAGACTAGAAAACCTCTAATCAGAATTGAGAAGAAAAAGAATTAGCAATAATCCAAACAACCAGAACAACTGCCAACAAAACCTAGGAAATAGTTATCCCTTCACAGCAGCAACTCTAAATGTAAATAGCATCAACTCATGATTTAAAAATCATGGGGTAAGAGATTTAGACTGAAAAGGCAATATTTGTGGTCTTCAAGAAACACACTGAGCAAATAGAGACTCACAGGGTGGAACTCAACACATCAACTGGAGAAGCTGAAATATGCTGCTGTAACTGTTGTCACTTGCGATAAAACAACAAAGAACCCAAAACTTCAAGCTAAAGCTACTCAGAAAAACCTAAAGAAGGCACTATATACTAATAAAGGAAAAAACTTGTCAAAAGATATAACAAAACAAATATTAGGGCTCCCAATTTTAAATGAAAGTCACTAACAAGTATTAAAATTTAAATAGGAACTTTCAGAATAATAGTAAATTACCAGTTTATCTATTTTTTAAAACTTTGTATTGATTCTTTGTAGATTTTACATTATGCACCTAATCATGCTCTTCTCCCATCCCTCACATCTGCCCTTTGTCCTTGCAACCTCCCCCATAAACCAAAATAAAATTTAAAAGAAGCAAATACCAAAACAACAAGAAAACAAAACAAAAATTATCTGCATGGAAGCTGTAGTGTGTGTTAGGATTTGGGGTGGATCTGGCATGGCACAAATACACATTACCTGGTTATGTGGCAGTGGACTTCTATGAATGCAGAGGCCTCATGGGGATGCAGCAAAAGCAGGCAGCAGGTAGCAGGAGACACCTAAAAGCTATTTCTATGTAGAAGAACTTTATTACTGTGATAGAGGAATGTGATTATGATTAACAGAAGAACAGATGAGTGGAAAATGGAAAGATGAGAGAAAGAGAGAGAGAGCGCTCCTGAGAAGGAGAACAAGGGAAGAGAGAGAGATTCAGAGGCAGGAATCTTGGTTTAAATGGGGCTTGACATCAGAACTCAGAGGTGGACGTGGCTTTGGAGATTAACATTTCCCATTCCTTAATTTTATACAAAAGAAAAAAAACGGTGGGTTATTGATGGAGATAAATAAGGACACAGAGTTCTCTGTTTCTGTGGGGACTTGGGGTGGAGAAGGAGGATGGGTGAGGTGGCTGGCTGTCCTGAAGATCAGTCACCTGTCTCTTGGAGGAGTTGAGAGAAGGCAGGTCATAGCTAGCTGTCACCTGGGAGACCTCTAGGTGTCTGTCTTTGGAGGAGCTGAGAGAGTAGGTTGCACTGAATTGTATGGAATCTGTAAAGATACGAAAAAACAGCTGGAACAAGTTTACCTTTTGGTGTGTCAAAATAAGCTATGATGCTCTGGGTTTTTTGCCTGTCTCAGGGACAAAGGGACAACGTATTCTTTCTGTAACTGCTTCAAGCTGGAATTAGCCATTGTAAAAAGGGGTGCCTATGCAGTGTACAGAGGGTGCTCACTAAAAGAGGGTCGTTTATTTGTGGTGGACTGCTTGGCTCCTGCTGAGAGCAATGTCGCAAAGAATGCAGCCATCTTACACTCAAAACTTCCGGCCCGATAGGCTAGCCTGTGGCTTTCTTCATTTTATTTTATTTTTTTAACATAAGAGCAGAAAGTTGACAAACGCAGGGGACAGGCAAGCAGCTCTGTATTTTCCCACGTGAGCTTGTCCTGCAGGTGGGTAGCAAGCAAGTTCATCTAGCTGTGTGAGTCAGGTGCCATGAGGGTCCTGATTGCAGGTGAGCTGCCTTGCTGGGTGCACATGTCCACACACGTGCCACAGGTTCTGCAGAGCTAGATACGATCAACCAAGCCTGTCCCACAAGGGCAGCATGACAAGTCTCTACTCGAGAATGGTGCCAGTCTTGGGCTTGCCGCAGGGGCATGTGGGTCTTGGTCTCTGCCACGAGGACTCGTGCAAGGTCATGGTGATGAAAATGTGCTGTTTTTTCCTCCTTTGAGCAGACTACTTTGGCTATGGAAAATAACTGCCAATTGAAAGCTTGGGTATCCAGCCTGTACTTTAACTGGCAATAAGGAGGGGATGGAGCCCTCTTGAAACAAGTTAGGTAAAGCTATGCACTTGTGGAAGTTCTTGGTCAGGCCCAAATGGTTTATCTCTAGGCATCCCAAAGAGAAAAGCATGGGGCAGTGGAAGTGTTCAAGCTGTCACGCTCGCTTGTCAGCTGAGCATACAGAGGTCGGGCATGATGCCAGTTCATCATCTGAGAGTACATAGGCTGCCTGGGTTGTCTCGACAAGTAAAAGACATCGGTCCAGTGACCAGAAACAACCAGAACCTCAATTATTGACAGAGATGAGATGTGGATGGTAATTGACTCCTCCAGAGGGGTTGCTTACTGTGTTAAAGGTTCTTGCAGGGAATTGTAGTTGAATAAACAGGTCCGAGAAATCTCTGCCGAATCGCCGCACCAAATGTTAAAATTTTGGGCAAATCCGGCATGATACAAATACAAATTACTCGGTTATTTGTTGGATGATTTCTATGAATGCAGAAGCCTCATGGGTGACACAGCAAAGGTAGAGGTGGATAGCAGGAGACACTTGGAAGCTGTTCCTATGTAAAAGGACTTTATTATTATAATAGAGGGATGTGATTATACTTAACAGAGGAACAGAGGCAGGAAGAAAGAAGGGAGAAAGAGAGATAGATAGAAATGAGTTCTCCTGAGAAGGTGGATGGTAGGTGTGTTTGGGGTTAAAATAATAATAATAATAATAATACCACCCCCAAACCATTATCTTGAAACGTAAATGCAGCTTGCTGTGGTAAGAATACAGCCAAATTTCAGGCTGCATATGTATTAAGATAATAAATAAAAAACAAATTTGTTTCTTCAACTCAGTAACCTGCTGTCTTCTAACCTTCAGTCACAGTGTGTTGGGCTAAAAGAAAGAGTCAGTTTTAGTTGCTTCTCAACGGTTTTAGCTCCAGAACCTAATTTCTTTCTGGTTCACATTTGTTCATCTAATAATCAGGATAACAACAGCTGTTGTGTCCTACCAGGGTATACTGAGATGGAAGTAAAATCTTTATAAATCACTGTACAGACCATATTCTACACAAACACCAATGATCATAGGGTCAGAGTGACAAAGACCCAGCCCAGGGTGTTTTCTTATTTCTGACATTACCTCATGCTCTTGGCCATCCTGCTGACCTCCAGGGCATTGTGCCAGAGATACTTTTTGTGTTTTTATTCTGTTTCTGGTTTCCTGTTAGCATTTTTTGACTCTATTTCATGCAAAATTCTACTCTTTACTAAAAACATTTCAGTTAACTGTGATTTTTATTTTTATATAGACAGAGTCCTATAATTTGTACACCTATGTTTATTAAATTTAAAAAATTCACAGAAAACTGATTAAATGCTGTTAGATCAATAAATCTAAAAAAGTATTGAAAATATATTGGAAAAAACAAAAATTTATTGTGGTATCTTAATTATGAAAAAGTTACATTTTAGGCAAAAAAAAAAACCCTTCTGTTTGCTTTTGTGAAGAAGAAACATTATACTAAAAAAAACTACAAAACTTTATAATAAATTCTACAGGAAAGTCTGTATGCAGACCTTGCAGTTGGCTGTAACATAATGAGACATTCAAAGAAAACCACACCAAGTTTCCCATGTCCCTGGTAGCCCTTTTCAGCTCACTGTAGCAGTTAGGGCTTACTCAGACTTTCCCCAGAACAGCCACCAAGAATCTCCCCCATTAGTCCATTTCCCTGGTATCCTTGTCCATTCTTCCTATTTAAGTTTCTGCTCTATTTCAAGAAAGGCAATGGTAAGAAGTGGCTACATCTGTTGTCATTTGAGAATCTATATATGAAAAAAATAGATGTGCACCTTGGTATTTTACTGAGCACAAGCAGGAAAAAACGTTCTCACTTCCTTTCACTTAAATGCTAAAAAAAAAAAACATGGCATAATCTTTAATTTTTTCCTCCTTGCTACCAAACCTGAAATTCTATGACTCTAACATAAGAAAGAAATGCTCAATGTAGGCATTTTTTTGTGACAGACACATTATAAATACAGACATAAAAATGCCATCTGTTTAAAAATGAATTTAATTGAATAGTAGCAAAAAATAACAAATATAAAACAGGTATGGTCTATTCTGATGATTCAAAAAATAAAACAACAAATGGGATGCTGAAAAAATTGGCACCAATGCTTTTCCTTTCAATTTTTCAGAAAGTATACTCCATATAGGTGAGAATTTCTAATTTTTTCACTGTTTCTTGAGTGTTAGGACACATAGCAAAATATAGCTAAAGTCAGAATTATAAAATGGTTCTTTAAGAGTCCCAGGATCTTAAGTATTCCTACCTCCTCCCACTTGCATAAATACTAACATAAATTGATGTAATGGGATTTTATAGCTATAACTAATGTCTGAAATCATTGACCTTATAAAAGGAATATCACTGCAATAGGTCTGACCTCACCTCTAGAATCTTTAAAAAATAATTTTCTCTGATAATTGTAAATGATACTACAAAAGAATCACTGACTAGCTAAAAGAAAAACAGCTGCAGTGTTAGTATTGCCCTGTGTAGCAGAGAGCAGTGGAGAAGATCTCAGTGTACAATCAACAAGACATCAAGGAACTTAGTCCTGCAACTATAGCAAATAAATTCTGCCAACACATAAACAAGCTTGAGCAATAACCAGAGTCTCAGGGAGTAGTGCCAGTGAATACATTCCCATCTGCTAAAACCCAGAGCAGAAATTTAAATAAAACTCCTGTGAGTTTATAAATGTGTGTTCTTTTATGCTGCTATATTAGTAATGATTTGTGATACAGCAATAAAAGTACTATCTTACATGAGATATGCTATAAATTGTTGTGGAATGAATAGATGCATTAATGAGACTAGTATAATGTATGGTAAAATTAAGATATTTTTACAAGAAGAACAGATAATGGACCTATGTGGAAAAATAGATTAATGGCTAAAACTAATTTCTACTATAAGGCAGTGTCAGCACCCTGAGAAGACTGCTTTTGGGATTTCTGGCATGCTACAAGACCCCTTACTGTTCCTCCTCCTCCTCTACCTCCTTCTCATCCTTTTCCTCCCTTTCTGAAAGTTTCCAGGGGCATCCGCATCACAAACCTGTTAAATAAACTCAGTGTGGGTTACTGGTATTTGTGGTTCATTCCCCTCATGCATTAACAACTACTCCTTTTCTAGGCTTTCTTTACCCTTCTGGATATACCAGGTTTTAACACCACCAACTATTATCCATAGCAGACTATAATGTTAGTATATGCAGCTATAGCCACATGAATAATGGTTACCACACACAACATTCTAAGGTTAAACCTAAAGTTTAATAAATACATGAATTGTATTCTTCATTTATATTGACTTGACATCAGTATGTTTTTAAATAAAAACATACTTGTTATAAAAAGAAAAGGTATGTGCAAAGGTATTTGCATAGCAACCTCTCATAGTTCATAAGGATTGAATCCAAGATCCCTACAGATCTCAACATTCATGGATAGCATAAAATGGTATAAAATTGCATATAACCTACACAATAATTCCATATACTTTAAATCATCTATAGAATACGTATAATACTCTATGCATGATTATGCTACATGAACACTTATTATACTGTAATATACAGGAAATAAGAAAAATTCTTTATGTTAAACATAGGTGAAATTTTAAAGAATATTTTCAACTTTCAGCTGCTTAAATTAATCTAGACCCTATCCTATAAATATGAAAGCTTAACTGTATAGCTCCATTTACATTTTATCTTCCAAGAAAGTAAGTTTAGTGTATATTAGCCCATTTTATCTTCCAAGAAACTAAGTTTAGTGAAATCTATTTCAAATAGAGGTATATATAACATATACAAATTTTAGTTGAAGAGACACAGATTATTTCATTTAGGATAGCTTTACTATTAAGTATGGTTGAGTTGTAATTAATACTGGAATTTTTCCTTACTTTCTTTTAAGCATGGCATATAGAATTGGGAAAAGATTTAAATATGTAAGCAATATGTACTCCCAGGAATCAGTCCTATAAAGCTGCAGAAAAACTTGACTATAAGTGCTCAGAAGTTAATTCAGCAACTTGTGCCTTCCTGTACATAGGGCATAAGCTTGGCAGTTTCTGAGGGAACATAAATGATGCAAACTGTTTGTTATGTGCTTAGACTTTTGAGTTGTACAGGAAGATATTCTAGTGTTTCTTTTTGTTTCTGAGACATTGTCCTCCTACATAGCCTAGCCTGACCTGGAATTTACAGTCATTCTCTCGTTTCCAGAGTCTTGAAATCATAGGAATGTGGCATCATGCCTAGCTAACTTTTGGTATTTCTTTATATGTCATTACTTTTCCAGAACAGGTTGACAAGTCTTTCACAAAGCTAGGCAATCGATAGTTCTAAATAGCTGTGACACTTAAGAACCACAATGACAAGCATGGCAAGACATCAAGGGTACAATAGTAGCACTTATATCTTGGAGAGTTAACATCTATTATTTTAGTAGTATAATTGGATTTATGGTCTGCTCAATGGGCAGTATATCATGCCAGGTACTGGTAACAAAACTAACTTCCCCAGGCTAGTGATGTCATAGATCTTAGAAGAGAACCTACTATGAAACCAACATAATTCCTAATTGCATTCTAATACTCATTCTTAGAGCCACAAATAAATATAGCTTGCACATTATCAAAGAAGCTTCTTTTTGCAATAGACAGTTACTAATAAAGGAAACCACAACTGTTCAAAATGCAAAGAACATTTGATAACACGGTTTTCTGCCCTAGAGGATACATTACAGGCTCAGGAAATATCCTGGGAAGGGGATGAGAATGCAGGATTGTAAAAGACAGAGAACCAGGAAACCCGCTATCAGACTGTCTTGTGGAAAAATCTTTCTGTATAGCATGTGAACATTTGTCACTATGATTGGTGTGCCAAACAAGCTGAATGGCCAATAGCTGAACAGAATAAAGTTAGGTGGGAAAGCCAAACAGAGAATGATAGGATGAGGAGGAGCGGAGTCAAAGGTGACTCCAGCAAGACTGAGGACAAGTTGGACACAAAAAATAGGTTGGAGGTAAAAGCCTCGGGGTAGCACATAGATGAATAGAAATGGGTTAAGTTGTAAGAAGTAGATATCCATAAGCCTGAGCTATGGGCCAAGCATTTATAATTTATATTAAGCCTTTGAGTGATTATTAGGGAGCAGGTGGTCAGGTCAGGAAAACTCCGCCTACAAATATCACTGAATGTCCAAGGCCACATAAACCCATAAAAAAAAGCTTTAAAAGGGTTGTAAAACCACAAAAACTAAAATCAAATGTGGCTTCTTGGTAACTCTTTCCTCAGGTAGGCACTGTTTAAACAGAGACAAATTAAAGCCGAGGCAAATTTAAGCTGCGGCTCCTTTAAGACCGCCGTTCTTTAAGCCTGAGCACCTTTAAGGCTGGGTTTCTTTAAGCTAAGGCCTCTTTAAGACAAGGTTTCCTAGTTTGTTCTGGTGGCACAGTCCTCTTTTCCTCTTATGGAACACTTAAATGGAGCTTATGAGCAGTGAGCAATGCACTACTTGGTGGCTACATGGACTCCCATACTCCCCAGAGCTGGGGCAGCAAGCATGCCTGTTGCTGCATACCTCTGCCATAAAGCTAAGTACTTTTAGACCTAGGAGCAGGGCAAAGCCAGCTCACAAAGTACCCTTTTGGTACTAGCCATGCTGCTTATTGTAAGGACCTGGATTCATTCTGGGAGCAGGGCCTAGGTCTGTGAATGAACTTCCGCAACAGCCAATGGATTCAAAGGCTGGATTCATACCAGAAAACTCCAATGGCTGCTTCACCTAACCCTTTTGCCCAATCCTGGAACATCAAGGTGTGTAGCATCTTGATTATGTAGATTTTTCTTAAAAAAAATCCCAGCCCGCTGGGGCAACGCCCTCTTAACCCCTTCTGCTGTGCAGAGCTAGGTGATTAACCTGGGTTCTCATTCTCTGTAGGTAGCAATAAAATCCCCACTCATAACAACATGTCCAGCCTCCCTGGTGGAAATTCTTACACACAGGCATAACACTCATTAAAGACTCAGGTGGTCAGAAAAACAGATAGGCAGTCAAGACAGATTCAAAAAAAAATTCTAAGTGCTTTATAGTGTGCTTAAAAATATACATAGGCTTGGGAGAGAGAAAAGGAGCATGTGCAATCATAGATTTTAAAATATAGTTTTAAAGTAATAAAACAAAGGCCTTAAATGGGGAATAAAGTAATATATAAGAAATAAACCATATAAAGTTGGAAAATACACAAAGTTTCTACATACTGTCTTTAAATTTTTTGACTATTGATGAAGAAATAATAGCTACTAAAAACATTTGCATATACATGCTGCTGGACTGAACCAATCTATATATATTGAAAATATTTTGACTTTAAAATGGAAGTCTGAAGATGTTATTTTGGGAAAAAGTTTTTTTGCTTTTATTTCCATAGAAAATAATTGACTGTGAATTTGTTCCAAATTAAAGATCATTTTTGACTGAGGAAGACCCCCTAAAAATTCTGGCTGTACACAGAAAGAAAGAAAGTTAAAAGAACTACAAGACATGTGATATATATTTCACCTGCTCAAATATTTAAAAAAAAAATCCTTGGCTGACTTGCATACAATGCACAGGCTATATATACTTCATTAATACAGATATGTATGCTACCTTCAAAAGTTTATGTATTTTCAGAATGAGGGGATCAGACACCAATGAAAACAAATGACCTAGGTGATTCAGCATCCCTATTGTAGTTTCCTTGAAGTTCTTCATCCAGAACAGCTTCAAGGCTGCTGACAGAGATAGTCCAACCTTACAACTACTCCAGCCAACATAAATTTAGCCATAATCCAAAATTTTCTCAGAGTCCCCCCAAAATTCTAGTGCCACTAATCAACAGAATGTAGTCTAGAAGACTATGCCCACATTCCCAAAAGATGAGCCATAGATATGTATTATTGAAGGGCTGGTGGTTACAAGTTGTTATTGTTCATGCTCAAGAAAAAGCTGAACAAAGGAGATTAGATTCAGGGATTTAGTTCTACAAAGAAAAGTGGGGACATAGAGATGATAGGATAAAAGAGTAGATTCAGTAATCTACTTTGATCAACTGTTAATCTTAATATTTTACATGGGCATGGATTTTGGTTTATTCGTACAAAGTTAAAGTTAATTTTGTTATACTGTCTGTGTATCTCTACTCTTGTTTAAGATATTTTTATGCAGCTCATCTAAAAATGTAACATAATAATACCGATTAATAGTCATCTATAATAGCCAAACTTATAGTCATCATAGGTATGTTTTTAGGTCATAAACAGATATATTTAGATAGATACATGGTTTTTAAACAATTCACAGACCTACAAAATATGACATTTAATATGTCTAATGACCTAAGGCTTTTCATGACAGTGAGACATGTCTATTCCTGGCAGCACCAATCTACTTCAGAGAAGATGAGGAAGTTTTACTCCTTTGATAATTTTTTCCATATATAGAATGTATCCTGAATCCTCCCCCATAGTCTATTAATCTCTACCCCATCCGTATTTGTCAAACATTCATGACTTATGGTTTTTGTTCTATGTCCCCTTTTGTTTAAGCAGGACTACCTAACTGAGCATATGATTACAACTATCCACCAGTGAGGATTTCTTCTTCACACTTTAATCTTTCCATCCTCCTACTCTCTACCTGCTTAAACCTTTCCAATTCTGTTTGCCTTCATATTATATATGCTAGTCATCCCTCTTCTAATAGTCTCTTTCTAGTTTCTAGGCTTCTAAAGGCACTCCACATCTGAACACAAAAATTAGAGGTATAAAACTAGTAAGAAAAATGTTAAGTGGTTTTTTTACTTGGGTTACCTAACTCCATATAATGTTTTCCTAATTTTATACACTCACCTGAAAAATCTCTTCTATCTTCATAGGAGAATAGAATTTTATTGCATATATGTTCATTTTCGTTGTCCTTTGATACAATCAGTGGGTGGACATGTAGACTGATTCCATTTCTTACATACTGTGAATAGAGTAGTAATGAATATGAACAAGCAAATCTCTACAGTAAGTTATAGGGTCCTTTGGTATAGGTTGAGGAATAGAATAGCTGTTCATAGGGTGTTGCTATTTCTAGCTTTTAGAGGAACCTAAACCCTGTTTTTCATAGTGGCTGCAGCAGTTTGAGTTCCCACCAATGCTGAGTAAGTGCTCTTTTCCTATATTCTCTACAACATTTTCTGTTTGATTTCTTGGTGCCAGCCATTCTAAACAGGATAAGAAAGAATTCTGAAGTAGTTTTAATTTTTTAATTTGTATTCCCCTGGTCCCTAATGATACCATGCACTTTATTAAGTGTTGATTGGGCATTCACATTTCTTCTACTGAGAAATCTCTGTACAAATCTATAGCCAATCCCCCCCCGATTTATTTTCTTGATGTTTTATTTTCTCCTCTTCTATTCTTTATGTATTTTAGATACTTATTCTCTGTCAGATATTTTTCTCTCATTCTGTATGAAACATCTTCATTTAATTAACTGTTTGTTTTTTAGAAGCTTTTTAGTTTTGTGAAGGTCTATTTGTCTATTGTTCATTTTGTTTCCCCAGTTGCCAGAGTCTTAGTTTCCTCAGGCTCACGTATACCTTTACATCATAATATGTGCCCTGCCTTCTCATCTAGCACTTTCAGTTTCAAGTTTCACATTGGAGTCTTTCTTCCATTTTTAGTTGACTTCTGCAAGGAGACATATAATGTACAGTTTCATTCCTCTAAATGTGGACATTAGTTTTTCAAATACCTTTTGTTAAGGATGCTTTCTTTTAATGTATAATTGTGGTGGCCATAAAAATCAGGTTGCTTTAGTTGTATGAGCTGAAATCTGTGTCTTCTATTTTATTCTATTAATCTATGTGTCTGTTTTTGTGCCAATGCCATGGTGGTTTTGTTACTGTATCTGTGTTGTATAACGAGATCAAATACAGTAATGTCTCCAGTATTATTTGTTTTGCTCACAATTGCTTTGGATGACTTGGATCTTTTGTATTTCTAAATGAAATTAAACTGAAGCTTGCCATTTCTAATTACACACACACACACACACACACACACACACACACACACACACACACGCATGCACACGCACATGAATATCAACACAGTGATATTCACTGTGAATACCAACACAGACTCAACTACAATATGACCATGGATACATACAAGGCCCATGGTAGCTGCTTGGGCCTGGATAGCTCCATAACCGTAGTATCAGCATAGATCACCAAGATCAGTATGTCCCCAGCAGCAGCATGACACTGAGATAATCTCCAGCATCAGCATAGTCCTCAGTGATAACTGGAGCCATGGATATCAGCTCAGACCCTTGTTGCTACATGGTCAAGGACCCAGACATGACCCTCAAAAGCAGCCTAGGTGTGGACAACACAATGGTCCCAGGTGGCAGCATAGGTCACTCATATCTGCATAGCCCCAGTGGTGGCATGGCTGTCAGACCATAACATGGTAACAGATTGCTGCCTAGACCCCAGACATTGTGTGGACTTTGGTGGCAACACAGGCCATAGACGTCAACACACCGAGCTGTGATAATCCGGTGTTCAGACATGGTCTTTGGCTGCATCCTGGGCCTGGAAAACACCATGGTCCCAGGTGGCAGTGCAGGGCACTCAGATTGGCATGGTCACAGCTGCAGCATATCCCTCAGACACAAATATGGCCCCAGGTGGTGGCTGCCTATTCTATTTATGTGAAGAATTGCTTAAGGATTTTAATTTGGATTATATTAGATCTGTATATTGCTTTTGGTATGATTATTTTCATAATATTAATTCTATCCATCCAGTAGTATAGATCTTTCCAACTGCTGGTCTTTTGTAATTTGTTTCTTTAGAGATTTAAAGTTTTCATTGTAAGTTCCTTTATCTCTTGAGTTAGGTTTGTACCAAGATATACTTTCAGGCTATTGTGAATATTATGCTATTTCCTCTATCTCTTTCTCAGTGTTTATATAGAAAGACTACTGATTCTTATGGTACTTTTTTTTGGTCCCACCACTGCATTGAAAGTGAACAGATACCAACATGGCCTTAAGAGGCAACACAGAGTACAAACACCAGACTTCAACATGCTCTCCTGTCCTTAGGAATCTGACACCACAAATACTAACATGTATTCAGGAGGCAGCACAGGTGACATATCATCATATTCTCTGGGGGTACCATGGCCCCTAGAGGCAGCATGAACCATAGGGATAGTAACATAGCCTCTGGCTGCATCACAGATCAGATACCACCATGGCCCCTGGTGGCAGCATAGACTATGGAGTTCTTTGAGGAAGGCCCAATCCAGAAAATGAACTATTCCCTATCTTGGACATCTTGTTAATGCTTAGAGCCAGGACACTGGTGTTGTTGGGCAGTGCATTTGGTGGCTGAGCCTCTGTAAGCTTCAAGCTGCTGCATACTACCCTGTCTATCTATCTATACCTGCAGACATTCTTTGGATAGCAGGGAAACTGCAAAGAGCCTAAGAGACCCTTGCAGGATCCAATGGGGAGAGCTTACAGTATCTCTAGAATAACTAAGGAAAGGAGAAGGAAAAGAAAAGCTGGGCAGTGGTGGTTCACCCCTTAAATCCCAGCACTGGGAGACAAAGGCAGGTGAATCTCTGAGTTTGAGGCCAGGCTAGTCTACATAGTATTCTAGGGTACCTAAAACTGTTACACAGAGAAATCCTGGCTCAAACAAACAAACAAACAAAAAAACAAAAAGCAATCCCATAAGAATGGAGAAAAAGATGGCATAGCAGGCCAAGTGTGTACATGCATACACAAGCACATAGGTGGGGGTGGGGTGCAAAGTGGAGAGATGCAAAATTAGAGACCCAGCAGTGATAGGGTGTGACAGTGCTGCCACAGAAGACCCAGAAACATGTTGATGCAATTAGTGTCCACCCAAGAAAGGCTAGAGAGGCAGAACTAGGGATGATGTGGCTGTGACATGTGTGATAGTGTGGCTATGGTGGACTGGGAAACATGTACATACAAAGAAAAAAATCTATTTTCAATAAAAAGATATATAAATGATGTGCATGTTAAATGAAAAAGCACAATGTTTGTTTTATTGCATTATGTACATTAACTGCATATACTACATTTCACTTTTTTAGACAAAATACAGTATTCATTGATGTGATGCCTTTTAAGAATTACTTTCAATTATCACAATTTACTCATCAAAAAACTTCATGTATAATAAGAAACAAGTAACATGAGATATACTTTGAAAAATTATGTTCTATTACAGTAAAGCTTAAAGTCTTTAGAAAAACATGTTAATTAGAAAATATTTATAGAAATAAATATATATGTTGGATCCAATAAATCTATGTTAGTGTTTTGGAATTTTTTAGATTTTTATTAGTTATCTATAATCTTAGTTCAAGACTGTAAAATAAATAATGACAAGGAGACTTCTTAATAATTATGAAAGCTTAACATATAGCTTAGGCTTATTCCTAACTAGCACTTTTTTTCTCTTTTTTATTATTATGAATAAAGAAGTCACATTTTCTATCCTTGTATATCCTTATTCAAGGTCCTTTCCACCTCCCACCACATCAGGTTATTCTCCATATCTCCCCATCCCCCACCATGGGCAGGCTGTCCCAAGGTCCCACGGTCTCAATATTGCTTAGTTCAGCCCCCACTCCTGGCAAATCCAGTTTTCTCCCCCCAGTATCAAGACTGAGTCAGGTGTTCCTCTAGGTGGAGTGGGATCCAAGGAGTCAGTCCAAGGTGTTTCCGATCCCAAGCTGTTCAGTGGTTGTGGTTTGCAGCTTGAGCATGCTTTGCTCTTTTTTCTTTCTTTCTTTCTTTCTTTCTTTCTTTCTTTCTTTCTTTCTTTCTTTCCTTCCTTCCTTCCTTCTTTCTTTCTTTCTTTCTTTCTTTCTTTCTTTCTTTCTTTCTTTCTTTCTTTCTTTTCTTTTTTTTGTTTAGAGTCCACTAATGAGTGAGTACATCCCCTGCTTATCTTTCCGGGTTTGTGATACCTCGCTCAGGAGGATATTCTCCAAATCCATCCATTTGCCTGCAAATTTTAGGATATCATTTTTTCTTACTGCTGAGTAGTATCCCATTGTGTAGATGTACCACAGTTTGTTAATCCATTCTTCAGTTGAGGGACATCTAGGTTGTTTCCAGGTTCTTGCTATTGCAAATAATGCTGCTATGAACATAGTTGAGCTAATACCTTTGGAGTGTGAATGTGCCTCTTTAGGGTATACACCCAGAAGTGGTATTGCTGGATCCTTGGGGAGATTGATTCCCAGTTTTCTGAGAAACTGCCATACTGCATTCCAGAGTGGCTGAACAAGCTTACACTCCCACCAACAATGGAGGAGTGTTCCCCTTGCTCCGCATCCTCTCCAACATAGGCTGTCATCTGTGTCTTTTATCTTAGCCAATCTGACAGGTGTCAGGGGTGGTATCTCAAAGTTGTTTTGATTTGCATTTCTCTGATGGCTAAAGATGATGAGCACATTTTCAGGTGCCTTTCAGCCATTCGTAATTCTTCTGTTGAGAATTCCATTTTTAGATCTGAACCCCATTGTTTGTTTGGGTTATTCAAGGATTTGGGCTCTAGATTCTTGAGTTCTTTATATATCTTAGAGAACAATCCTCTATCACTTGTAGGGTTGGGAAAATCTTTTCCCATCCTGTAGGCTGTCGTTTTGTCCTATTGACAGAGTCCTTGGCTTTACAGAAACTTCCCAGCTTCAGGAGATCCCACTTATTGATTGTTGGTCTTAGTGCCTGTGCCACTGGTGTTATATTTAAGAAGTGGTCACCTGTGCCAATTCATAGAAGTGTATTTTCCACTTTCTTTTCTATCAGCCTAACTAGCACTTTTAATTTAACCTATTTGTATTCATCTATTTTCTATCATGTGACATTTCCTCTCTTCTATCATGTACCTCCTGTTTCTTCTCCATGTCTCCAGGTATCCCTGTGTGCTTAGATTCTCCTCCTCCTCTTTCTTATTCTTCCTGGAAATCTCACATATCCTCTCCTGCCTACCTAGTGGCCATTCACCTTTTTATTACACCAATCCAGCAAATATTCATCATATAGTGTACAAATATCCCACATTTTCCCCTTTTGTCTAAATAAAAAAGAAAGATTTTTAACTGTGACATAATAAAAATATATATAATAAGAACAACTATCAGCTAAAAATTACATTTACAATGTCCAGTCTATTTGAGTTTGGCAAATTCAGAGAAAGTACTGTATTATCTATCCTGACAATCTATATTGTCAGTGAGTCAAAAGTTTGTACCTAATTCATTTTCTATCCTAACTTATATTACTAATCAAAAACTACCTTTTGAGACTTCAAAACTTTTTTAGATAAACAATTTAAGTTTTTATGTCTCTCAACCTTACTTTGTATCTCTTATGTAATTTTCTTTTTAATTTAGTAACAAGGAAAACTGTAACTATATCTTGTCTTCAACTCCATCAGAGATTGTAAAAGGATATATTAGCAGAATAAACAGGAAGTATAGAGAGAAACTTGCAAAACTATAGAAGCATCAAAGACAGCTGGCTGCCTGGAAAGTCCACTAAGGATCCTCTGCAATGTTGGAGCATTCTTCTTCAGCCTACAGACCTAGAATATCTCGCAGACTTTTTTGTTAAGCAGGAATTTTGAAAGACTGTCCTACCTTTTCTTTGTAAAGTTTGGTAATTTCTTTCTTTTGTGTCCTGCTTGTCCAGTTTAGACAGAATACTGTCAATAGTTGAAGCAAGGGCAGTTTCTTTACCCACTGCCTAACTTTACCACAGAGAAAGCAAATTCCATATGGAGGTTCTTTGATGCCCAGGATGTCAGAAGCAGATATATCTCACTGTCATGAAAGGCCTTAGCTTAATAAAACATCTGAAACACTATATTTTATAGGTCTCTGAAGTGTTTGAAGAATATCCAACTATCTAAAATATATCTATTTAACCTTGAAAGCATATCTAACATGACAAGTTTGATTATCATAAGTGACTAATTACTATCCTGTATTTTTAAAATTATCCTAAATAGTTGTCAAGAACTAGAACTTCACCTCAAGTAAGAGTAGAAACATATATCAATATAACAAAAATAACTTTAAATTTGTGTCAATATAAAAAAATTCATACCAATGTAAAATACTTGAGACTAATGATTAAAAGAACACTTAACAATCTACCCTTTTGTCTTATTATTTCTATTCTATATCCCCTGTTTTTCACTTCAGAAGAGAACATCAAATCAAATCCCCTTTGTTTTTTTCTTCATAACATTACCAATAACAACTTGTAACCAAAACCCTCAAACAATGACAAACATTCATAATCCACTGAATGACCAAAAGCCACCCACTTTACCTCTTGGTAATGTGGGTGCCATGTTCTCTAGACTGTTTCCTATTGTCCTGAAGTGATGACATCTTTAGGGGACCTTCAGAATATTAGAATATTAGAATCTGAACCCCAGTCGAGTTCTGGGAGAACTAACTGTATTATTTTTTGTTTAGTTTCTGTGTGATGGGAAAATCTAGAGCTTCTCTGAAGTTTTAGCTGGATAATCTGTGAGGCTAATTCATGTCAGCCAGCAGATTTGAAGTGTTTCTGGAGGCAGAATTTTAAGGAAACTTGAACAGAGGCAGTTTGAAAGGCTACATTACCTGGGCTACTTGTCTTTATTGGTGCCTGGTTCTTTTGCTCTGAAAACACATATACTTTTAAAGGTAACATACATATATATATATGTATATATAGCATATACATATATATCTGTATTAACACAAGAATGGAATCTGCAGACATTTTTTGTTGTTGTTTTATGTTTGAACAAGTAAAAGGCATCTGTTAACTTTATAAGTCTGGTGGACTGTATAGCCAAACTTCTATCTCTGCTATATGAAAGGATGGTATGTAATAATATGTCATGGGGATTCTATAGGCAGATTTATCATGTCTCATTTAGTCTCTGAGCTTTTCCCATGTCCAGGGATCAGCATATACATCACTCATTCTAGAAAACTTTCTGTGCTTTTTCTTTCACGTCTCCAGCCAAGAGTCTCAGGATGTCGCCTTCAATCAAATCTGATTTTTATTAATTTTGAAGAGAATTATAACTTTTTGTTTCCTGTGGAAACAAAGGCATAATCTGTCCCCCAATGTAACATATTACTGACTTCCATGTTGAAGTTAAGGCTTTCTTAAAGTATATAAGCTGGTTTAATTTAGTAGTTGTCATAACCCCTTGTCTCTCAGCAGCTATTGTGTTTCATATATTAGCATTTAAAAGTTCAAAGTCAAGAAAACACCACACAGGATTCACCTTGTGTATTTTCCATCTTTAAGTGGCTTTTTAAATATATTACTTTACTTTCTCTTTAAAGAGTTTATTTTTAAACTATTTTTTCTATGATTTCTTTCTTCAGCACCTAAGCACATTTTTAACATACTGTACTTTTTTAGAGGTTTTCTGTGTCTAGACCTGGCTTTACTAAGCACCCACAGCATTCTCTGACCAAGTGAGACAAATCTTAAATTGCCATGTTAGTCCCTGTGTGACTCAGCTTAGGCATGGCACTTCAGAGAAACTGTGGGACTAGAAAGCCATGTCTGCATGGCTTTGTGTTTGCATTTTGCAGTTTTGGAAACCTTTTTTTTTAAAGCTTTCTTAGGTCATGCATGGAAATTCATATCCCCACATTGAACAGCCCTTATTTGACTTTACTGTATACTTGTTTTAGAGTATTAAAACAATTCTCACTATTAACCAATGGGTTTGGAAGTTAAGTACTTCCACAGAGATGCTCAGGTGGAACTAACAATATAGCCTGAATTAGATACCTCGCTGAATTACAGAGTTGGATGTTTGAAGGTGCGTCAGGTCATATTTAAAATATTACTCACATAACAAAGAATATCAGTGCAAAGTACAAAGGAAGTGGATGGGAATTGGAGTCCTACCCATCCTGACACCCCCTGGTTCCTTACTGAAACCATTCACTTCTTTTTACTTTTGCTTCTACCATAATACCATGAAAAGAAGCCAAGACAAAGAAAGGAAACTATGCAGTTCTTAGTTAGAAGGAAATAATTGACAAAAAAAACCCCAACTTAGAAATAATGAAGGTGAAAATTTTCTGATAATGTCTGCAAATATAAAACATATAAAGATAAATATTAATAGACATAATTTTTATTCTTTATTCATTCAAAACAGATTTTTTTATATTTAAAGTTTAGGCTTTACTATATAAAAGTTGGATAGTCTAGAGGGCTCTTAAGTTCTTTGAGGGTTGCTTTATTGCATCAGAGATCACACTATTCTTTTAACTTTTCCATGATATTTATGTTTTATAAATGTTATCAAATCAGTAAGTTATATATAATAAACTCTGAAAGAGAACGTCCCCCATAGACTCACATGTTTGAATACTTGGTCCCAGTTGGTGACACTGTTTGGGAAAGATTAGGTGGTCTCGGTAGAGGAGGTGTGTCACTATGGGAAAGCTTTGAGTTTTCAAAATACTGATTCCATTCGCAGCGAGTCTTTTCTCTGTCTCATACTTGCAGCTCCCAGCTGTTCCTGCTGCCATACCTTTGCTCAGACATTATGAACTCTAACCCTCTAAAGCTGTAAATCAAATTAAATGTTTTCTTTTTTTGAGCTTTCTTGGTCATGGCGTATTCTCATAACAATAGAAAAATAACCAAGGCAAAAGTCGTTATCTGGAAGTGGGCTATTGCTGCAATTGATCTGACTGGTCTGTTTGGTGTGGAAGAGTTTGGGACTCTGAACAAGGAATGCATTTCAACTATGTAAGTTGAGTTAAGTGGGCTGTCCCACTAGTCTCTTGGAAGATAGTAGGGGCTGACAGCAATGTGTTCTTTGGATGTCCAGATCAAGAGGTTTTAGAGGGAACAATATTGTCACTGGGCTGAAGGTCAATTCTGTGACAATCTGGCAAAGAATGTGACTGACTTTGGCTCTTATCCTAAAGATTTGTTTGAGGCTAAGTTAGAAAGTAGTAGAGGCATATCCTGATCCACCAGTGAACAGTGCTGAGGAACAGAAGTTGATTTTGAGATTCAACAGAACCAGGGGACTCTAGGTGATACTGCTCAAGAGTCCATTATTGGGCTTCTCTGAAACTTTCATTCCAAGATAGCTAAAAGTTCAAAGCAGGGACAGGGAAGCAATGATAAACATAGAGTGATTCTCATTACCTTCACCAAGTGTGCTCAAGGGGGCAGAAAGTCTCACCTTTTGCAATGGTAATGCATATTATGTGCTATTGCTTGTTTGAAGTATGTAATCTGCTTTTGACTTTATAGAAGGTAACAATTGATATGTCTTAGGAGACTCAGAACACTTTTAAGCAGTGTTGAGAGTGAAAGGCTATGGGGACTTTTGATGTTAGAATAAAGGTATTTGCATTATGAGATGGCTATATTCCTATAGGAGCAGGGACTGGAATGTGGAGGTCTGAATAAGAATAGGCTGAAATACTTGAATGCTTGTTTTCAGTTTATGGAACTGTTTGGGAAGGAAGTATGGCCTTGTTTGAGGAGATATGCCACTGGAGCCAGGCTGTGAGGCTTCTAAAGACTCCTGCCATTTTCGGCCCCTTTCTGCTTCCTACTTGCAGTTTAAGATGTGAGCTCTCAGTTATTTCTGCCACCACATGTTTGTTCCACCATCATGAACTTGAATTCTCCAAAACAAAGCCCAATTAAATGCTTTCTTTCTTTTATAATCTGCCATGGTCATATTGTTTTCTTCTAGTCCTAGAATAGTAACTAAGACATTTTTATAGCCTGTATGTATCCCTTCAATGTTCTTAATTAGAAAATGTGCTCTAAGGAATCATACTGGAGGTCAATAAATGCAGTAGGGAATTAGGATTAGAGGTAAGGGCTTCTTCAAATTTGTTGAGCCAATGAACTCTTTTGACATTAGACAAATATAGGAAATGATTGGTATAGCTAAGAATGTGCTTAGACATAAACATACTTTGGAATTCTTAAGCACAGTTGTAAGCACTTTATTGCTTCTCACTTAGTTGTCCCATCATCAACTTTTCACATATTTGCTTAAGCACATTCAGGTTCTTAGCTATGCTCAGTGACTCAGGATTACCTTTTATTAATCTACTTAACACAGCACAAAGCACAAATTTGCCTGACACTGCAAATAAAAACATGTATTATACAACACACACATAATTTACAAATAGACTTAATAGTTCCTTCCTGATAATATGAAATATATTTCCAAAGATGTGCAGTGATGTAATACAGTGTTTACTTATGCTTTTAAAGAATGGAACTCTGTTAAAAGCAGTGAGCATATCCAGAACTGAGCTAAGGGAAAAGATAGACAATGGGTTGTTTCTGCAGCCGTTTTCTAGTTACGTATACTTAAAAGTAACTGGGAAAAATATAGAAGTTTATAAGAGGTTTCAGGCTGCATTAAATATTCATACTTGAGTGCTAAAGAATTTTCAGAAAAGGAAGAGTAAGTTAGTGTTTAGAGTAGTGAGCCTGACTTAGATTTTCAGGAGGATGGTATTTGAACACATACAAAGAAGACTGTTAAGTAGAGGTGATGACAGATAAACAAAGACCTGAACTCTAAGTTGTGAAGAGGCTTAGAGTTGGAGGAGTAGGATTTAAACACCACAGGTTTTCAACCTCTGGCTGTGAACATAGTTGGTTTTGTATTTGTGTATTTGTGCTTCTTGTGTTCAGCAGTAGGCACATGTGAGATTTTAGTTTACATTTAAAAGAAAAGAAAATCTATTCTAAGGAGGTCACTGTAAGAAGCAGTATTTCATAATTATTATAATGATCATGGATCTGCTTGATTTTGTTCTCATTTACTGTTTTTAAATAGTACAGACCCTTAGTAAACCCACATCTTATCCATCTACCTAATGAATGAAGTATTGTCTCCTTAATTAGTATATTCTAGTATAGCATAGAAATTCTCAAATTTAAATGTGCCTACAATCACCAAAAGGACGCTTTAAACACAAATGGTACAGTTTCTGATTCAGAAAGGCTGAAATTTTCTTACAAGTTATTGGTCATAGTTCAATCCTGAACTAACTCACTTTCACCTTCCCAGTTGACACACTGCCTAAGTGGCACACACCACAGTTTAATTAGGTTGGATTCTTGTTATAGACAGGGTATACCAGAATATGCAGACTGTTGGTGGAAATGTCCTGCCTGTACTTTGTCATTTCCTTTAATGGCTCCCCCTACTCCTTTCCCTGGTATTCTAGCTCAGCCTCTTGCCATCCTCAGCAGGTTGGTTTGGTCAAACTTAACAGAGAAAGTATGATCACTATTCAGCAGCATGTTAACTGCTGCTGACACCCTCTCTGGGAAAACTGAAAAGTTAGTACAATACCTGAATCCTGAAGGAAAAGTTCCTAACACTGATAATTTTAAGTAATCAGAATGATCTCTCTATATGAATTCCTATATGCTATCTGTTCTCTGTATCAGCAAACTGTTATATTTATGGGTGACACACATACCTTATATAAAAGTATTTATAAAAAATTGCACCTGTACTGAATATGTATAGGCTTTCTGCTCTTATTCCCCAACAGTAATTACACAAAGGGCAGTTAGGTGATATAAGTATTGTAAATTACCTAGAGAAGATTTAATATGCATGGAAAAATGTGCGCAAAGTATATGATATTGTCTTAATTATGTTTTAGACCTCACTAGAGCCCTGGAACTTATCCCTAGGAAACACCAAAGACAATATTAACTCTCTCTCTCTCTGTGTGTGCTTCTATGAACTTATACACAGACACAAAGCAAACAAAACCTTTTCCTTGGCTACATTAAGGCTGACATGGATCTGATTTTGGTAATTTTGTAAAGTTCAGACTTCCGTATGTTTTGCAGATTCTTGCATACAAACTAGGACAGAAACACATTGATTTATGTTTTCTGTGGCACCTTCTTGCTTCACACTTCTTTACTATCTGGCGTGCAAACGTGTGAGAGTACATTTGGTGAAGGGAACTCAAGTATAAATTGGTAGAAATCTGGCTTTACTTCTGTTTCCACCTTCCAGGTTTCCCGTGGATCTTTCATCAGTTTTCTCGAGTCCTAGATTGTAGGTTTTAATTATTTTACCGTGCGACAGTTATGGGGCGATTTATTTCATGCAACAAAAAGGAATAAACTACGAGTACTGCTTTGACCTTTGTTGCTGATTGCACCGGTGGCTGAGGCCATTTTTCTACAAGTTAGAAAATAGGGAATGAACTTCCTGGCATCATCCTTTCCTTCCCATCGCCTCCTCGTCCCTCCCTCCGGTCCCTCCGGCCTGGAGACGAGGGACCTTCCTTCTTGCCCTGTTGACAAAGCCTGGAAAGGCAGGGCGGCTCGGAGCCCCTGGGCTGCAGGGACCGCGCCAAGCCACGCGTCCCTATCCCTCACTTGGAGAGTGTGCCACGCCCCCGGGCGCGCGCCCGCCGCTTCCTGCCGGGGCTGCTCTTCCCTCTCCTCCCTCCGGACGCGCTCCCGGAAGGCGCCTGCGCAGAAGCCCACCCGCGCCTGCTCCCCTCCCTTCCTCCGGGCCCCGCCCTCCTTTCTCTCTCGGGTTTCGCTCCCGAGTGCAGCCGGTCGGCAGCCGTCGAGTGGGGCTCTGCGCGCCCGCCCCCTCTCTCCGCCCCTCCCACCGCTCGGGTCTCCAGCCGGCGGAGATGAGGCTGCGGCGGCCGCGGCTTCAGCGGCCCCGGCGGTGGCTGCGGTGGGGGCGGCCGGAACCCGGGCAGTGAGGCGCGGCGGCGGTGGCGGCGGTGCCTCAGCCGCTGCAGCGGGCTTCCCTTCCTCTTTAGCGCAGCCAGGAAGTTTGGCGCCCTGTGCATGTGTGAGTGTGGGTGTGCGCGGTGAGGCTCGGGCAGCTTTTCTGCAGGCGCTGGGCTTTTTTGCCCGCGTCGCTTCCCGTAAGCCAGCAGCCGCGGAGCTTGGGCTGTGGCCGGAGGAGGGGGCGCGGCGGCGGGCGCTCTCCTTTTGTTGTTGTTTCCTCTGCTTAGGGAGCCGAAGGGGGACGCGCCTGGGTGGGGCGGCTCGCAGCCCGGGCCTGCTGGCCCCCGGGGCTCCCGGGCGACCGGGGTAGCTAGAGGAGAGCGGGCTTCAACATGATGGCGGCCGAGGCCGGCGGTGAGGAAGGCGGCCCGGCGACCGCGGGGGCCGGAGGCGGCGCGGCCGCTGGCTCCAGCACCTATCCGGCACCGTGCCGGGTAAAGTTACCCGCGGCCCTGCCGGTGGCAGCCGCCCCCTGCCCGGGGCTGGCGGACGCCGAGCTGGCTGCGGCCCTGGGTGGCGGAGCCGCGTTGGGGTCCGGGTTCCTGGGGACAGGGCCAGTGGCGGGTGTCCTGGGGGCCGCCGCGCTGACCGGCGGTACTGCTGCTGCTGCTGCTGCTGCTGGCGTGGCGGGTGCTGCTGCCGCCGGACCTGCCGGAGATGTTGCTTTCACCAAGGGGACTTTGTCGTTGCCTGCTGAGACCCTCGGGCCGGGTGGCGGATTCCCTCCTCTGCCGCCGCCACCTCAGCTACCCCCTTTGGGCTCTGGCCTGGGGACAGTGGATGAAGGTGACTCCCTGGATGGACCAGAATACGAGGAGGAAGAGGTGGCTATACCGCTGACTGCACCTCCAACTAACCAGTAAGTCAAACGTGCTGTTGAGGGATTGTGGAAACTGGCCCCATGAAAGAAATGGGCAAGGAGGAGCAAAACAGACCATGCTCCTGCGGCTGTAATTTATTTGAAAAGTTTTGAAGTTTCAGGTTCCATATGTAGGAATTTAATTTGATCAGTCATTTTCCCTACAGGCACTGGCCCTGGCGTCCTCGTGTATTTATTGTTTTTTTGGGAAGGTGTAAAGTTTTTAAGATGGGAAGCATGGGAAGCTGCATCCAATGAGAACCGGATATGGTTCGGCCCCTTCCTAATTGAGATAGTGTCCGGGATTCAGCAGAACTTGGCTCTGTGCTCCCTGCTGAAGCTAGATGAGAACCATGAGTACAAGTTCTTAAATGGGTATTACATTAACGTAAGTTGGAAATACCTTGGTCAGAATGTTTTGCTGCAGTTGCAAATCCCTACTTAATGTCCAGTGGAAGTGTTGTGATTCAGAAAAAGAGTAGATCACTTTAGAGAAGCAGCAGGAGAGAGTGGAAAGAAGTTCTGTGAATTACAGGTGTGATTAAGGGCCCACATACTAAACACTAATGTGTTCCTTAAAATTATTTATTAGTATTCGTATAAGACTTCTATACTGAAACAGTATAAAAACATTAAAATAACTAGTAATGCTCTCAGCACGTTGACAGTAGTTCTGTTTGGAACCATACTCTGTTTGGAAATTAATCTTGGTAGTTTATTGTGACATGGCAAATATCTTTCCCTTTTAAGTTAGAGTTGTCTCCTTAACCTGTTCTTTTCATAAGTGAAATGGGTATGTATTTGTAAATATAGGTTGATATTGATGAGGGGAAAATGTTGAGTAATAATAGGCAAAACATGTTTTATAGAGCCTTCGAATCAGTCAGTCTTTAGAATTTCAACAACATTGGTGAATATTAGGAAGAAAGATTTGATTCATACACTTAGGAAGTTTTCTTTGGGATCAGAGGCTTAAGAAATGACCTAAAATGATTTTGTAGTATTAATCCATTTTTATTTAAATACATTTACTGCCCCTTTAATTGGGTGTTGTGATTTGGAAATGCATTGGTCAGAATGCTTTGTGTTTGCTACATTTGCAAATTTCAACTTATGTCTGTTTTGATATACTTCCCAGCTATAGTGAAAGGATATTATGTCCCTTTTATGTTATTTAGCACAAAGTGTAGCCTCCCTTTCTAATTTTAATCTAATTTATGCTTTTGTATTGCAGCCTATTCCAGGAATGTTCTGGAAGTGTTAAAGAAAATTTTGTAGCATTATGTGTATACCTTTTTGCCAAACTTAATTATGTTTTTATTATAATATGCATTTTTAAAATATTTATTTATTTATTATTATGTATACAGTATACAGAAGAGGGTACCAGATGTCATCATAGATAGTTGTGAGCCTCCATGTGGTTGCTGGGAATTGAACTCAAGACTTCTGGAAGAATAGTCAGGTCTCTTAACCTCTGAGCCATTTCTCCAGCCCCCATAAAAATTTATTTTTTAATACTGAAAGAATGCGGTCTTTTGTGCCATTTTTTGTAATTAAATTGAGGCATATTTAGAATTTTTTAAAGGCATTTGAAGCTTTACTTATTTGCTTATTTATTTATTTATTTTTGAGTGTTTACTTGCATATAAGTATGTACATTGTGGCATCCAGGTTCAGAGGCCAAAAGAGGGATTTAGATTCCCTGGAACTGGAATTACAATTGGTTGAGAGCTGTACTGTGGGAGATGCGAACCAAACACTGTTCCTCTTCAGGAACAGGAAGCACATTAAACTACTGAGCCATCTCTCCAGTCCCAGTATATTATTCTTAGATTATATCTAGTAGAATCAATTCTTTTTAACTTCCAGAGTAGAATGGCTTGCAACTCACCATGTAGTTAGACTCTGGATTATGGTGCTCCCTCAGACCCCCAAGCCATAGGGTGATAGGCTTGAGTCATCATATTCACTCTGTAGTTTCTAATAGGCTTTTAAGGGGACTTTAAACTGGACAGCAAAATGGAATGGAAAAATACACACTGTTCTCACACTGAATGTTTAAGACTAAGCATGATTATTTGGGGAAAATTCTGTTTGTGAGAAATCTTACTGATTTTCATTATTTTTAAGTATAATTAGAAATAAACATAACTAAGAGTTGTCCATATTCTAAAAAGTCCTCTGTACTTCTTTCTAATATATATTTATATAGATCTATTATTCTTGAGATTCCAGTTTAGTTACATTTCTCTCTTCCCTTTTCTCCCTCCAAACTTTCCCATATATACTCTTTTGACAACCTTCAAATTCATAGCCTGTTATTTAATTTTTACTGCATGCACATACATATTTGTATATACAGATATATTTTTAATATAATTGTTGAGTCATATGTCGCTTTCATAATTCATTTAGTGCTGTGAATCAAACCAGGGTTTTACAGTTATTAGACAAATTCTCTACCACCGAACTTTATTTCAAGGCAAATTTTCTAGTATGTTTTTTAAAATTTACCTCTAATTATACAAATTCACCCTTTCTTCCTTTTTAAAATAAGATTTATTCTTCTCGTCAGTCTCAAGTGAGTTGTAGGGAAGCTCAGCTCCATGCTAACATGCAGGAGACTCAGTTCCCTTTATCTAATGCAGCAGTTCTCTTTGTGGTCCAATGACCCTTTCAACAGGTGTTAACTAAGACCATCAGAACACATAGATATTTACATTACGATTAATAACAGCAGCAAAATTAGTTATGTGTGTGAGTGTGATTCATGTATGTGTGATGTTGATGCCTGTGTGTGGTATAAAAAAGGCTGTCAGCTGCTGTTTGTCACGTTTTACCTTCTTTCTCTGAAGCCAGTTCTCTGTAAACCTTGAGATCAAATTTATTTTGGCTAGGCTAGCAGCCAGCACATATACTTATTGTGTTCCAATAAATAAATAGTTCTACCAAATGACAATATAATTTTATTGCCATATAAAAAATTCTGCTCACTAATTCTTTTGGTATAGGGATATCCTTATTAGTTATTAGTTATTTTATGATTACTTTTTCATTTTAATCAAGATCTCAAGATGTTACCTAAGCTGAGCTTCAATTTTTTTATCTCAAGTGATCATCCTGTTTGAGCATCCTGAGTAGCTAGGATTATAGGGATAGCCACTGGCTCAAAAAACTATTTTAT
The DNA here is from genome assembly GCA_004025045.1 of Sigmodon hispidus. Lineage (NCBI taxonomy): Eukaryota > Metazoa > Chordata > Mammalia > Rodentia > Cricetidae > Sigmodon > Sigmodon hispidus. The sequence goes on from PVIH01016892.1 coordinate 33,753, forward strand.
TTACTTTTTTGTTTATTTACTTATTTGAGAAAAGCACTTACAATTGTACCACAGGCTGGTCTAGGGCTAGAGATTCTCTTATCTCCAGTACTACTGGGGTTGTAGGTGTAGCTCATCACATGTTGAGTTCAAGTGTTGGTTTAGAACAGGGCTTCTTAAACTTTTTTCACCCTTGACTGTTTTGCGCATTTTTTATAAAGGTGTGAACATATAAAGTAAGCATGTAAATCAGTTACTGATTAAGTCATAAAGAAATGAATTTTCAGCAGTTCTCTGATATATATATATATAAACAATTTTTAAAAAGGTTTCATGTACTTATCATGAATACAGTGTCTGCCTGCATGAACCAGAAGGCTCCAGATCTCATCACAGATGGTTATGAGCCACCATGTGGTTGCTGGGAATTGAACTCAGGAGCCTCTGAAGAACAAACAGCCAGTGCTCTTAACCACTGAGTCTTATTTATTTAGGCTTTTTGAGGCAGGGGTTCTTGTGTAACAGCACTAGCTCTGTAGACCAGGCTGGTCTTGAACTCACAAAGATCCATCTGCCTCTGCCTCCTGAGTGCTGGAATCAAAGGTGTGCACCGCCACTGCCCAGCATATATGTATATGTATATGTGTGTTTGTGTGTGTGTGTGTGTGTGTGTGTGTGTGGTGTGTATTTGTTTAAAGACAAAACTGCAAATTAAAATAGATATTTGTTTTTACCTAGGGAATTAAATCTTGGATGAATATTTGATAATTATAGTTGTCAATGCTGAGAATGTTTCTAGTGGGAGAGTGAGGAGAGGTAGGAGAAAAGGCAAATACAAATTGCCATCCATAAGCATAACATGATAAATTGACTTTCAGCTATACATTCCTAAACAAATATATATATTTTAGTACTATTGTCTGATATAATACTGCATATCAGTGCAGGTTATGGTACATTGTTTGAATGTGTACTTATATGATAGGTATAGTACCTTGGAATCATATCTAGTCTATTTTGTTTTGGAATAAGTTAAAAATATTATTGTAAGATAACAGCTTAATGATCACCTTTTTATTTTAATGTTTTCACATATTCAACAGGATTTCAGTCATTTAGGTGATTGTATTTTTTTAATGAGTTAAAAATAAATACCATGGAAAAGAGATAAGCGATTGTTTAGAGAAATAAGATACAATTAATGTATACAGATGAGATTTAGAGTATAGTTGTTGAAGAATTAAAATACTGAAAGTAAATCGAAGAATGACATTGATATTTCTTAACATAATCTTGTTGTAAAGTTTGTTACTTTTTGTAGTATTGATAGTTGATAATGTATTCATGATACAGTAATCACAGTAATGACAGAGGTGTTCCTTTTCTCAAATCTAGAAGTCAGCTCTTAAGTAGCTTCTTTCGTTCATATAACTAGGTATAAATTTTCTTACTATACAATGAATGTTGTATTACTTAATAGGTAGTATTGGAAAAACTTTAGTGATGGAGAAAACACAGGTTATTTCTTATCCAAAATATATTGGGCAGGTATTTTAAATTTTAGTTTGTCAAATTCTAGAATATATGTGTGTATTTTATTAATCCAATTTGAATCCACTTAAAATTTTGGTGTTTAGGTTAGGGATACTCAATCTATACTTTGTAATCAGACTTTATCAGGTCTGTTGATTCCCCAATAATGACACAGAGACTTATTAATTATGAGAGCTCAGCCAATAGCTTAGGCTTGTTTCTAACTAGTTCTTATAACTTAAATTAACCCATTACTTTCTGTCTTGTGGCTTTATTACCTCATCTCTGTAGTGCCCATCCTCCTGGCTCTGTACCTTATAATATCTCTGCCCTTCTTCGCAGTGTCCTCTGTGCCTGGAAATCTTGTCTAGATATTGGCCATTCAGCTTTTTTGCTAAACCAATGAGAGTACATCTTCACAGTGTGCAAATTACTCCACAACAGTACTTTGCTTATTTTTCTTCATTTTTTTTCCTCCATCTATAATAGGGAATACACATATGCACTATTTAAAAATTAATAATGTCTCAAGGCTAGTTGTCTTGTTCCATGGTATGACTGTATTTACAGATAGTGCCTTTAAAGTGGTAATTATATTAAATGAGTTTATAAATAGAATGGTTCACAAATTTAGCAGGATGTCTGTCTTTCAGGAGGAGATTTTGGGAGTGTGCACATACAGAGGATAGTTCATGTTGAGATACTGAGAAGTTCACCATCTGGAGCAAAGGAGAGAAGCCAGCCTTGCTAGCACCTCGGTCTTTTAATTTCTAGCTTCCAGAACAGTGAAACAGTAATTACAGTTGTTCAAGCCACTTAGACTGTGCTGTTCTTATTTGTTGTTTTGCTTTTTTTTTTTTTTTTTTTTTTTTTTTTTTTTTTTTTTTTTTTTTTTTTTTTTTTTTTTTTTTTTTTTTTTTTTTTTTTTTTTTTTTAATGGCAGCCTGAATTAAAACCATGGTTAATTCTACATATTACAAATTGAATTGGATGATTTTTTTGGAGGCAATCAAACAAACATTACTTTGAAAAGAGTTGTCATTTTATTTTCACTGTCAGAAAGAAAAGCATGTGTTACTTTTCCCTTTTTCTTTGTGTGTCAGCAACATTTCTCTTTTGACTATATCTCTGTTGACAAGATAAGGCACATTCAGGGTGGTATGCTGTGGTAGGAGACTAAATCTGCTAAAAGAAATATATTAAAATTCATGTCTGTTATTGTATGGAAAGAGCCTTCACATGATTATGATAGCTATTGAAAATCCTATGGATAGAATATTACAACAATTTTAACATTTTATTAATTTTTTTATTACAATATTTTTCATCTTTTAAAATATTACACATGTATATAATATATTTTGATTCCTTTGACTCCTCCCCTTAACTATTTCTACATCCACCTTCACAATTCCTTAGTTTCTTGACCCACCCCCACATAACACATTGAGTTTGATTTTTGATGCTCATATGCATGAGTGTAAGGCCATTCACTGGCACAGGGTTGACATACCAGGGACCACACCCTTATAGAGAACTGACCCTTTCTTCACTAGGTGTCCTCTGTCAGTACTCAGCTGGTGGTGAGTACTCTCTACCAGAGTGTTGCCTGTGTTGATCTTGTGCGGGCAACCACAGCTGCTGGAGTTCATGAGTGCAGTAGTTCTGTCATGTCAGAAGAGAATCATTTTGCTCCAGTTTTCCCCTGACCTCTGGCTCTTCATCCCCTATTCTGAGACATTCCCTGAGCCTTAGGAAGAATTGTGATATAGACGTCTGGTTTATTCCTGAGTAATTAATAGAGACATACATCTTCTCTGTACTTTACCAGTTGTGAGTATCTGCATTATGTGCTACCCATTTTGCAAAGAAATTTCTTGGAAAACATCTGAGAGCAGGACTTATCTGGGTATGGATATATATTTTTTTAATTAAAAATTTCCCTCCATTCTTTTGTGGATGTATGCATGTGCGGGTGCACATACCACTCACTGCACATGTATGGAGGTTAGAGGACAGCCTGTGAGAGTTGCTTCTCTTCTTCCACCATGTGAGCCCTGGGGACCAAACTTAGGTCAGCAGACTTGGTGACAGGTGTCTTTACTAGCCAAGTCATCTTACTGTCTTCAACTTTTAACATCCTCTTCTTGTAGTCCATTTGTCTCAAGTAAAAGAAAAGGACTTAGAAAGATTCTTCTTAATGTCTGTATTCTTTTGTAGGTGTAAATTATTAGACTGGACTCAGGATCAAGAACCTTGTATAGTAGAACCATATCTATTCTTTGTCCTTTACTATGAGAATACTGATTTTTCAGTTTTTAAGTTAACATTTCTCTTGAGATGATTGAACATTTAACCTGACACTAAGAAAGCAATCTCAAAGCCAGGTGTGGTAGTACATACCTTTAATCCCAGCACTCAGAAGGCAGAGGCAGGCAGTCTCTTGAGTTTGAGGCCAGTCTTTGTATGTGTTCAAATGCCATCCTCCTGAAAATCCAGAGCTACATAGTACCCTGTATCAAAAACCAAATCAAACCAAAGCAACCACAGAAAAAAACAAAAGAAAACAATCACTCTTTTTACTTAAGTTTTTTTTTTTTTTTTTTTTAATTTTGGTTTTGTACTTTTTGAAAATTAATTTTTTGTTTTTGGAGATTATGATAAAATTACATTATCTCATCTTGCCTTTTTTCCATCCAAACCCTCCCATATTATCTCCCATGCAGTCTTTCAAAGTCATAGCCTCTTTTTTAAAATTAGTTGTTATGTAAATATGTTTATGCATATTATATTTCTAAATACATAAATGACCTGCTCAGTTTGTGCAATGTTAGTTGTATGTATGGTTTCAGGATATTGTTTGATAGAGGATAAGCAGCTGGTGCTCTTTTTTATTTAGGAAGGTTTATTTTCTTCTCCCTGTCAACATTCCATAGTTACTGTGTTTTGGGTAGGGTTAAGGTCTCTTGGGCTCTCCCCCATCCACATTAACATGTTTGTTCTTGTCCTTGTTCAACTCAGGTTTAGGCAGTTACGTTGGTGAGACTTTATAGGTATAGCTTCTGACATTCCTAAAAGACAAAATCCCACAGCAAAGTCCCTGATGTTCTGGCTTAGTTTATGTTCCCTCTTCAGCAGTGTTCCCTGAGCCTTAGGTTCAGGAGATGTTTTGTGGAGGTATACATTGGGCCTGGGCTCCACAACTCAGTTTTGATTGCTTTATTGTTTTCTGTAATGGTCTCTGTTGCAAAGAGAGACTTCCTTGATGAGGTAGTGAGAAATACATTTACCTGTGGGAATAAGGACAAATACTTAGAATGTAGTTGGGGATTATGTTATTTTAATAAGTTGTTTTTGTCTTTAAGATCCATGACTTCAGAAACCCTGGGTAGTTGGCTAGGTTTCAAGTACCAGACATAATTACTCTGTTGTTGGATGGGTCTTAAGTCCAACTAGAGAGCTGTTGGTTACCCACAAGGTATGCATGCTACTACTGTAGCCTTAGGCTTATTGTGCCATGCCAATCACTGATGTGGTTCACAGGTATCATAGCTAGGTAGGACTCTTGCTTGCTTCCCTCCTTTGGAAGCTGTATGGTGACTTTTGGTACCATGAAAGCTAGACCTTAGGGAGGAGGTATTTCAAGGTCAGGTGAAGGAAGCTCAGAGGCCCCTGGACCTTAGAAATGCAAGCTGTCTTCAGATAGAGGCTTACTTTCTACCTCTGAGAAGTAAACAGAGGCAATAGCAATAGTCTATAATGTTTTGGGAGTCTTTTGGACAACTTTGACCAATAACTCCAGAGGGCTTCTCATGCCTACTGTTGGGATTTTTGTTAGATCATCTTTAGGTCTTGGCACACTGTCAGGCCAGACAAGACTATATATTTGTACTTAATACACAGTCTTAGGTGCATTATGCTTTTTTTGGGGGGGGAATGAGGGGGTAGATAGATAATAATATGATTTCTTGTAACTTTTTAGACATCCTTACTGTTATTCTACCCTCATCCCTCCTCCTGTATTTATCTCCTGACTCTCTCCCTAGTCAGAGATATCCCTCCAAGTTTTCCCAATCAGATCACTTTTACCCAACTATTCCCCTCTCTATTGCTCCCCAAGCTGGCAGTGGTCTGTTTTACTTACTTGATTTTTTATAGTTACTCCAGTTTATACTTCTATCTGAATATTTGGCTCTAGGAGCCTCTAATGATAGAGAATATGTGACCTTAGCCTTTCTGGATCTGGGTTGCCTCAGGCAATATAATCTTTACTAATTCTGTCCACTAACTTGCCAAATTTATGATTTCATTTTTTTCTTTTAGCTACAGAGTATCCCATAACATATACATACCACATTTTTCTTATCCCCTTTTTCAATTGCATAGCATTTAGGTTCTTTCCATTTCTTAGTTATTGTGACTAGAGTAGCAATGAACATGGTTGAGCAGGTACCTCTGGAGTGTGAAGACTAGCTCTTTGAGTATATTCCAAGGAGTTATCTAGGTCATGTGGTAGATTTATTTTTAGCTTTTTGAGAATTATCCACACTGATTTTTAATGTGTGGATGAGTTTGCAATCCCACCAACAGTGAATGAGGTCCCCTTTTCCCAAGCTTTTATTGTCAGTTGTTTTTCTGATCTTTGCCATTCTGACTGGGATAAAATGAACTCTCAAAGTTGTTTTAATTTGCATTTCCCTATTTACTAGCAATGATAAACATTTTTAAAATATATTTCTTAGACATTGTTATCTTTTGAAAATTCTTCAGTGTTTGAATAGGTCATTCATGTTTTGGCTTTTTTTAAAAAAATTCTTTATGTATTTTGGATATTAACCTACTGTCAGGTAATAGCTAGCAAAGATTCTCTTATGTTCTGTGGGATCCTCATCATGCAGTTGATTGTTTCTTTAGCTGTGCAGAGAAGCTTTTTGGTTTCATGATCAAACCACTTGTTAATCGTTGGCCTTAATTCTTGGGCAAATGGATTCCCATTCAAGAATATCTTTCTTACAATGGTATTATGTGGGATACTGCTTATGTTTTCTTATAGCTGTTTCAGAGGTTTAGGTTTGTTTCAGAGGTTTAGGTTTTAGGCTTCCATCTATTTGGAGTTAGTTTTTGTAGATACAGGCTATGTTGGATAGTTTTATGTCACTTTGGCACAAGTTAGAGTCTTTTGAACTGGGAACCTCAATTAAAAAAATGGTTCCATAAGATCAGGCAGCAGGCAAGCCTGTAAAGCATTTTATTAATCACTGGTTGATGGGGGAGGGCCCAGCTCGTTATGGGTGGTGCCATCTGTGGGCTAATGGTCTTGGTTTCTATAAGAAGGAAGGCTGAGTAAACCACGTGAAACAAGTCAGTAAGCTGCACTTCTTCATGGCCTCTATATCAGCTTTAGTCTCTAGGTTCCTGTCCTGTTTGAGTTCCTGTCCTGACTTACTTCAGTGATGAACAGTGTTGTCGAAGCTGGAAGTGTAAGCTGAATAAGCCTTTTCTTTCCAAGTTGTTTTGTTCATGTTGCTTCACCATAGTAATAGTAACTCTTAATAAAACACAGGTCTAATTTAATTCTTCTGCACGTGGACTTCCAGTTTTCCCAGCACTATTTGTTGAAGATGATTTCTTTTTGTTTCTGGTGTCTTTGTCAAATGTCAAATGGCTGAAATTATGTGTGCTTATGTTGGGTCTTCGATTTTTGCTTCATTGGTCTACATGTCTGTTTTTGTGCCAGTTCTCTCTCTCTCTCTCTCTCTCTCTCTCTCTCTCTCTGTAACCCATCCGTCCATATGTACATTTATGTATGTGTATATATATATATATATATTATTGCTGTGGTTCTGTAATATTTTAAGGTCTGGCATTATAATCATCTCAGCATCCCCTGCCCCCTAGGATTGTTTTGTCTATGTGGGGGTCTTTTGTAGTTTCATATAAATTTTATGATAGTTTTTTCTATTTCTATGAAGAATGAGATGGGGATTTAAATTTGTATTGTATTGAATTTGTAAATATCTTTTGATAAGGTAGTCAATTTTACAATGTTAGTTCTACTAATCCTTGAGCATTGGCTGTCTTTTCATTTTCTAATGTCTTTCTCATTTCCTTCGAGGTCCAAAGTTTCACTGTAGAGGTTTTATTACTTAGGTTTATACCTAGATAATTGTGATTGGACTTTTGGTCTATTATTTTTTGTAGACAACAGATAGGTGGATTTTGTGTTTTTTTTTTTTTTTTTTTTTTGATCTATTTAGTCAGCCTGTGTCTTGCTGGAGAATTGAGGCCATTACTATTTACAGTCATTAAGATATGTGTTAACTGTGGTCATCCTGGTGGTTTTGGTGGTAGCATTTTATATTCTTACTGATACTTTGTATTTTTATAATTACAGCTTTGTACTTCTTCCCACATCCTCTTGGCTGTGTCATCCTCTCTTCATATATTGCCATCTGTATTTCCTCTAAGTTTGGTTTGTTTGATATAAAGTGTTTTAGGTTGACTGCTTGTGTCATGGAACGTTTTTTCCTTGTTCAACTCTGGTGGATAGTTTTATGGGATATATCTTAGTCTGATCTGGCCATCATAGCCGACTTGGAATGCATTGCTCTAGGTTCTTCTGGCTTTCAAAGTTTTTCATTGAGAAACCAGCTGTTATGATGAGTCTTCCTTTTTTTAAAATTTTTCTCCTGTAGCCTTCAATATACTTTCTTTGTTCTGCATACTTAGTATTTTAATTATGGAATGCAGTGGGGATTTTCTTTACTGGTCTTTTCTGTTTTGTGTTCTATGTGCCTCTTGAATTTGTATGTGTATTTTTTCCCCTGAATTTGGGGTTGTTTTCTTTTATGATGATATTGAAGTTATGGTCTATGCCATTAACTTGGGATTCTTCTCACTCATCTAATGCTCGTAATTTGAAAGTTTGGTGTTTTCATGATGTCCTGTGTTTCCTCTGTATATATTTTTTTTTCCTGTTTGTTTGTTTCTTTCACTTTCCTTACTTATTTGGTGTAGAAATTTAGCTTATCTTTAATGCCTACTATTTTGATCTTTTATGACTGATATTTTGTCTTCTACTTGATACCTTTTGTAGATATTTTCTGTGAGCTTTAATTTTTTTCCAAAGTCAGCTAGGTTTTATTTTAATCAAGAAAATACAATAGATGTTATATAATTAATTGTAGTTGCAACTTTGAGAAGGATTGCAGGATAGCTCCACAGCAGAAAAACTAAGCCCTGCAGAGGCAGCTCATCCTGCATCTCCAGAGGGGCTACTGAGGGTATTGGCAGTGCAGTGCAGCAAGGGGGGCCATGTATATAAGCACAGGATGTATGTGTAGAAAATAAGTCAAGAGGAGAAACAGGTATACTTCACAGGTTTATAAACTAGTTTAGAAAGGACATGCAGTATAGCATGTAAATAAAATACTTTCAGTTATTAAAAAGACATCTCAATGCAGACTCTGTGTAATACTTTTGGAGTCTACACAGACAAATCTTTAAAAAATTAAGTAGTATGATTTATGTAATAGTAAATAGACACTATTTAGATGATAACTGCATTAAGCATTCCCATATGAGTAAGTATGGCCCTGACCTTCACTTTATGAAATCAACACCTAGTCTTGATTATGAGAACCTACACTGCTACATTTTGTATAAAATATTACTTGTGCTTCTCTCTCTTTCCTCTCTCCTGCCGTGACAGTTCTGGTACTTACTTTGTAGAGCAGGCTAGTGTCAAACTCTGGTGGACCCACCTGACTGCCTCTGCTTCCTGACTGCTGGGAATAAAGGCATGGACCTACCACACCTGGTACGTTTTGGGGTCTTCAATCCCATCTTCATTTCAGCTTGATTGTCTATATCTCTATTGAATTCTGTTCTCAAGTCCTATACTGTCTTTGTTATTTATTTCCATTAGTCTTCTGTTTGTAGACATTGCTCAGGTGTTCATTCTTTAGTTCTTTCTTCTAATTTTAGTGAGCTGTTCTCTTTTCCCATTGTTTCTTTTCATTTTTTCCTTCCAGCTCCCTCTCTTTTGTTTGTTCGCTTGTGTGTGTATGTATTTGTGTGTTTTAAGTTTCTTGAATTTTTAAATGAAATTTATGATTTTTCTTTAAAATTCTGTCTCCTGGGGTTCATCTAGGTCAGGTTCTCAATCTGAGTCACGACCCCTTTGGGGTCTTGGGTCACATCAGATATAATTCATGTTGTATATTTACATTATGATTTATAACAGTGACAAAAATTACAGTTATGAAGTAGTAACAAAAATAATTTTATGGCTGGGGTCTCCACATCATGAGGAACTGTATAAAAGGGTTGTGGCTTTAGAAAGGTTGAGGACCACTGATCTAGGCAATTCTCTTTGTTAAACATTTCTACAGGACTGGCACAGTATATCCCAAAATTAAGTTCTCAACACAAAGGAGATTTATTTACTCAAGAGGGACAAAGACAGGAGATAGAGGACAAGAGAGAAGGGGGAAAGGAATATGAGAAAAGAAGATATTTGTTGGGTGGGGGGAAACCCTGTGTTACGATGAGGTGATTAATTTTGATTAGGCATGTTAATTAGGGACACAAAGGGTGCCTTTGATTGCTGGGTTTTAATACTTTGATAGTTGGACCTTGGTAGACATCCTTAGGA
>PVIH01016893.1:0-23912 GCA_004025045.1 Sigmodon hispidus
TATTTAATACTATTTGCAGCTAATATGAAGGGTAATGTGTCCCTTATTTCTTTTTCAGCTCTTCTATCTTTAGCGTATAGAAGGGCTACTGATTTCTTTGAATTTATCTTGTATCCTGCTACATTGCTGAAGGTGTTTATCAGCTGTAGCAGTTCTTTGGAAGAATTTTGTGGGTCACTTATGTATACAATCATATCATTTCATGGATGTGTCTGGGGTCCTTAGGTTGTAGTTTTCCCTCTAATACTCTCTGTAGTGCTGGATTGGTAGATAGATATTCTTTCAGTCTGACTTTGTCCTGAAATACCTTGTTTACTCCATCTATGGTGATTGATAATTTTGCAGGGTATAGTATTCTAGTTTGGCAGCCATGTTGTTTAAGCGTCTGTATAACTTCTGACCAAGCCCTTCTAGCTTCCATCGTTTCCATTGAATAGTCAGGCGTTATTCTAATGGGTCTGCCTTTATATGTGAGTTGGCCCTTTTCTTTTGCAGCTCTTAAAATTTTTTCTTTGTTCTGTATGTTTTGTGGCTTGATTATAATGTGGCGCACTGACTTTTTTTTGGGATCATATCTATTTGGTGTTCTGTAAGCTTCTTGTATTTTTATGGGCATTTCCTTATTCAGGTTAGGAAAGTTTTCTTCAATGATTTTATTGAAAACATTATCTGTGCCTTTGAGCTGGTATTCTTCTCCTTCTTCTATTCCTATTATTCTCAAATTAGGTCTTTTCATGGTGTCCCAGATTTCCTGAACATTTTTTGTTATGGCTTTTTTAGTTTTACTATTTTCTTTGACTGATATATCTATTTGATCTACTGAGTCTTCCACTTCAGAGATTCTATCTTCCATCTCTTGAACTCTGTTTGTTATGCTTGTATTTGTGGTTCCAGCTTTTTCCTTCAGGTTTTCTCTTTCCATCTTTGCCTCATTTTGTGCCTTTTTTATTGCTTCTATTTCAGCTTTTATTTCAGCTTTTAGTTCCTGGCATGTTTCTTTCATAGCTTTGTTCATCTCTTCCAATTTTTTGTTTGTATTTTCTTCTATTTCTTTAAGGCTTTTTTTCATATCTTCTTTTAGAGCTTCGATGATCACCAAAAAGAAATTTTTGGTGTTGCTTCCTTCTGTTTCCTCTTCATTGCTCAGTTCAGGTCTTGTATTTGTAAGATTGCCACTCTCTTCTGGAGTTACCATGTTGTCCTTTTTATTATTATGTAATTTCTTGCACTGACGTTTGCCCATGGCTTCAGTGGTTCACGATTAGATGGGTCCTGGTCAGTTGTGGCACTTGGGTTTGTGTGTCACCTGTCACCTCTCTGGTCAGGGTTTGATTCTGTCTTTCAGAGACCCCTGCAGTTGTTGGTTTGCTCAGTTCGAGGTCGTAGTGGGGAGCCGTGCATATTCCCTTAGCAGGAGCTGTGGGTGTGGCCAGGGGCACAGTTCAGCTTCCCCTGCTCCAGAGTGTGCTCGGACTCTGCAGAGAGCACCCGGTCCCGGTAGTGGAACCGGAAGCAATGGGAGCTCAACTCTCCCTTCCAGGCCAGGATACAGGTGCTGAGGCCTGCCGATCCCTCCTCACCTTTGGTCAGGGTCCGAATCTGCCCCTCAGAGACCCCTGCAGTTGGATCGCTCAGTTCAGCTGCCCCTGCTCCAGAGTGCGCTGGGACTCTGTAGAGAGCACCCGGTTCAGGTAGCGGAACCGGAAGCCAGGGTCATACATTTTAATATTTGGTGCCAGCTGATAGAATTGTCTGGGGAGGATTAGGAGGTGTGGCCTTGGAGGAGATAAGTAAGTGGGCCAGGCTTTCAGGTTCAAAATTCCATTTCTGTTCCAGGTAGCTCTCTCTCTCTTATTTTTGAATATGAATGCAAGCTTTCAGCTACTGTTCCAGTACATGCCTGTCTGCCTCCTGCTATGCTCCAGGCTATGTTGATCATAACTGATCCCCTGAAACTATAAGCCTTTCTCTCTTTAGAGAAATACAAAAGTAACTAACACAGGAAGTTCATTAAGACATACTCAACTGGGGACCTGTTTGGGACATTCAGTTAGAGACATCTAGTGGGTAAATAGAGAAATTGGCTTGGAGCTCAAAGGTGATGTTTGGGTTGCTGATGTGGTTTTTGGGAACCACTAGTATAAAGGACATAAAGGACAGAAATCAATAAGACATACATTAGATGAGAACACACAAAGGGAGCAAGAAAAATGGAATGAGAATATAGTATCCCATCAAGGGACTGTAAAGACATAGGTGCCAGTGACTGTAAGGACCTAGATTCATTCTGGGGCATGGCCCAGGTCTGTGAGTGAACTTCTGCAGCAGCCAATGGATTCAAAGGTTGGATTCAGGCCAAAAAACTCCAATGTTTGCGGCACCTTACCCCTTTGTCCAATCCTGGAACATCAAGGTGTGTCACATCTTGATTACATAGGTTTTTCTTTAAAACCATCCCCCTGTCCTGGTTGGGGCAACCCTCTCTTACTCACTTTTGCTGTGCAAAGCTAGGTGATGAACCCGGGTTCTCATTCTCTGTAGGTAGCAATAAAATCTCCACTTATAACAATGTGTCCAGTCTCCCTGGTAGAAATTTTTATACATGGGCATATCAGTAACAAAAAAAATGGTCTTCAAAGTAGAAAGACATCAGTAGGTTGGAAATTCAGGGATAGGAGAGCTTAATAAATACTAAATGACCTAGAAACTATAAAAAGCAGAGGAGACTAGTGAGTCCACTGGACTAAATAACTAGGATCTCATTCATTAACTGGAGTTTTCATAGTGTGGAGGCCTCCCTCACTTAGCCAGTGTCTAGCCTAAAGTTAGAGGTCATGACTGGGCTCATTATTATATGATTCTCTATCAGGGAAGAAACGTAATGGTTTGTGTTACAAACTCATGGACCCAAGTCCTTCTGAGGAACCTCTATCCATCTAGGAGGTCAGCAAAAGCTTATATCTAAGGAAGAATATCTCCATGGATAGAGAATAGCATAAAGACTCAATAGTTATCTGGCAAATAATAAATTCAATTGGGGTATGTGCTGGCTACTTTTGTGTCAACCTGAAGTAATCTATAGCCATTTTTGTAAATGAAATTTTGATTCAGCAATGTTCCCACTACTTTGACCTTTGGTGCATTTGTTGTTGTTGTTGTTGATGATGATGATTGATGTAGGAGGTGCCCAGACCACTGTGAGCCATTTAACCCTTGGTCCTTGGTGCTACAGGAAAGCAGTTTGAGCAGACCAGTAAGTAGCACTTTTCCATGGCCTTGAAAGATAATGACTACATATAGAATTGTTACTTGAAAGTTATTCTGTTCTTCATAGAGTGCTATAAGATATTGATACAGTTAATTCTAGAGTGATTTTTAGGCAGAAACAGTGGCTCTATTCTATGACACAATATAAAATCATAAACACAAAACACAGTCATGAAAAGCCACACAGTTGAATTGGGTGATAGGCTATTTGCCATAACTTTTGCATTCTGCTCAGTTATTTTGTCTATTATCAACTAGCATTCACCGGTAGACAAGCAGCAGCAGGTGCAAAAAAGCTGCAAAAATTTGGCAAAGAAAAGCTTAAAATTATGAAAAATTTATCCATTAAGTTAGATTTTCCTGGAAACTGCAAAATCCAACAATTATTCCAATTTACCGATGGAACATAACCCCTCCTCCCCCGGAACAGAAAATCTCTGAACTAGTTTTAAAATTTCATAATATAAATTGTCCTGTTTATTGATGGTGGTAACTTGTTTATAAAGAAACTACATCAGCAAAGGAACTCCAGCCCTGAACTGAGGCTAGTCAAAGGGAGCTAATAGTAGTAAAGTTTTATTTCTGTGTTACAGTAAAATTTCTGGTTTCTTTGATCACACAAAAATGAATTGTAACTTCCTTGACCTTCCTCATTTTTAACATCTCCATTTTTTTTGTGCTTATATACAAAACATTTCTATCTACAGCAGTAGTTTTCATCCTGTGTGTTGCAATCCCTTCGGGGTCTAATATCAGATATCCTATATATCAAATATTTACAGTATGATTCTTAACATAGCAAAAATGCAGTTATGAAATAGCAACAAAATAATTTCATGGCTGCAGGGTCACCACACCATGCATGAGGAACCATATTAAAGGGTGGTAGAATTAGGAAGGTTGAAAACCACAGCTCAGGCTGGAGAGGTGGCTCAGAGGTTAAGAACACTTATTGTTCTTCCAGAGGTCCTGAGTTCAATTCTCAGCAACCACATGGTAGCTCAAAACCATCTATAATGACATCTGGTACCCTCTTCTGTATACTGTATACATACTAAATAAATAAGTATTTAAAAAGAAAAGGGCTGGAAAGATGACTCAGAGGTTAAGAGCACCGACTGTTCTTCTAGAGGTCCTGAGTTCAATTCCCAGAAACCACATGGCAGCTCACAACCATCTATCTTGAAATCTAGTGCCCTCTTCTGGTACACAGGCATAGGGGAGGCAGAATGTTGTACACGTAATAAATAAATCTAGAAGAAGAAGAAGAAGAAGAAGAAGAAGAAGAAGAAGGAGAAGGAGAAGGAGAAGGAGAAGGAGAAGGAGAAGGAGAAGGAGAAGGAGAAGGAGAAGGAGAAGGAGAAGGAGAAGGAGAAGAAGGAAAGAAAGAAAACCACTGCTCTAGAGTAAACTGAAGAATGATACAATTTGGGTTGACAACCTACCTCCCCTATATGGCTCTAGAGCCTCTGGTTACTACAGTCTTCTAAACTACTATGAACAAAAACCTTTTTAGCTGCACTGAATGCAAAGTATCAGATCAAGATCTTCTATACCTGCAGCATTTACATTGGGGCCCTGCACACAGGTATTTAGAAAATATTTGTTCTTCAAGCTAAAGCCCTAATAGAATCCTTATACTCAGAACAGTATGGTTTTTGAGTCTGACACACCTTATTTTGACATGGCTTTTTATCTTAGGCAAGAAACTTAATAACATTTCAAAATTTATTTATATATCTATTAAATTAGGACAACAATGCTTACTTCTTGCTGTAGCACCACCATGAAATTTATGAGTTAATATAAGCAGAGCATTAAAATAACACTCATATGTAGCCATAAATTGATAAATGGAGGTTACTGTTAATAGAAACTGCTGATTATATTTCTTGCATTTTTATAGACTTTATAAATTGTACAGTCATCAAGCAGTGTGGGTTTATTGGAAGGCAGTCTCTGCAATGGAGTATTTTATAATTTCAAAAGTGAAGTAAACTTACACATCTTCACAATTATCAGTCCACTCAGCAGGGAATAATTTCTTATATCTAATTTAAATCTCTACTGTCAATGATTAAAAACCAAAACTTTGTCAGAGGAACTCTAAAATTATTTGCTTGCAAAGTGAGCAAAAAGCTTAGGGAATGGACTATTTTAATGAAAATCATTTTTGTTTCTTGTATTGAGGCAGACTTGCTAATTAACACCACTAGCTTTTCTATGATTACTATTTAAGCCAAACAGATGGGCCTCCGATTTGAAAGCCAATTTTCTAAGTTGATTTACCTATAAAAAGAACAACTGTTAGATGAACATCTGATTTACCATTTGCAAAGCAAAGTAAATAAATAAAAAAAGCACATAAAACCTCTAACAAGGTCACATTCCCAAGGAGAGTCTGGGAACAAGCAGTGCTTGAGATTTAGAAGCTAAATCTTAGAATTTGGGGGGACTAGATAAGTAAAGTGATACCACTTCTTGGTTATGATGCATAGCAGTATGTGTGTGTGTGTGTGTGTGTGTGTGTGTGTGTGTGTGTGTGTATCTGTCTGTGTGTCTGTGTGTACTGTAGATGGGTCAAAACTAACCATATCTAGCTTTCATTTCAGTCTTGTATTTAACCCCAGGCTTGAATATATTTAGTTAGGAAGCATATTATCACTGACTAACTATAGAAAATGTTGAATCGTATTCCCAGCCTGAGATTATAGTGAAACAGAAATATCAATCACAAAGATAAAGATAGGAATCTAATTTTGGAGGTTCCTTGTTTTCTTTATTCTGGTTGTTTGAAGGTAGTTTCTAGTGTTCTAATTTAGATGTTCAGATTATTGTTATATGCATTTCTTCTCTTCTCATATACGTACCTTAAGGTTACATAATTCTAAGTGTTTCTATGCTGCATTCCAAAAAACTGATAATATTTATTTTCATTTAGATTAATTTTTGGAGTTAATTTTGGCTGGATGTGGTGGTTCATAATACTTAGGGGGCAAAAGAAGCAGTTCTTCATTAGTTTGAGGTCTCCTGAAAATCACTCTGGTCTCTACTGCAAATGTTAAGAGTAGCCAGGGATATATAGTGAGACCTTGTTTCAAAAAATAAAATTAGATCAAAATTGATTATTGATGCTATGGTGGACATGTACATGAAGGGGGAGCTCCTGGTGTGCCATGGCATGCTGGTGAATGTCTGAGGATAACATGGTGGTGTCAATATTCTCCTTCGACCTTTGCATGGATTCCTACAGTCAAACTCAGGTCCTGAGGCTTTCATGAAAGACTCTGTACTGAATAAACAATTCTGCTATTCCCAGTTTACAATATTTGAGCATTTCTCTTCTTTACATATGTTGTTTAAAATACATTGCTTAATTTTATGGTGTGTGGGGAGCTTTCCCGTTGTTATTGATTCCTACCTTAACTCCACTGTGGTCTGAGAACATGGTTCGTATGATATGCATAATTTTTCCAGGTAACTTTCAAAGTCCACAGAGTGTCTGGCCTTATTTAACATCTCCTGTGAGCATGCAAACATGTCTATTCTGATGTTCTCAAATGGAGTAGTCTTTAAATTCTAATTAGATTAAGTCTGCTGTTGCTGTTAACCCAGTCATATATCCATACTGATTTTCTGCTTGTTTGACTTATGATTTATTGACAGAGGAGTGTTGAAGTCTCCAACTACCATAATGAATTTGTCTTTTTCTTCCAGCTTATGTCTTATGTATTTTGACATATATTTATTTGCTTATTTATTTATGTAGACATGTTTACTATGATGCCCAGGATTTCCTTTAACAATTTTAAAAATATTTTTCTATTCATTTTTCTTTCAAATACTAACCTTGACTTAAGTTTCCTCTTTCTCTTCTCCTCCTAGTCCCTTCTCATCTCTTCCCCAGATTCACTTCTCCATTTCCCTTCAGAAAAGGGCAGTTTCTCTAGAAATATCAACCAAGCATGGCTTAACAAGTTAAGTACCCTCATCTCAAGGCTGGATGAGGTAACCTAGGAGGAGATAAAGGGTCCCAAAAGCAGGCAAAAGAGTCAGAAACAACCTCCATTCCACTGTTAGGAGTCCCACAAGAATGCCCAGCTACACAACTATAACATATATGTAGAAGCCCTAGGTCAGACGTACGTAGGCTTCCTGATTGTTGGTTCAGTCTCTGTGAACCCCTATGAGCTCTCATTAGTTGATTCTGTGTTTTTGTGGTGTCCTTGATCCCTCTGCCTACAACAATCCCTCCTACCGTCCTTGTAAAGGATTCTTCAAGCTTTGTCTAATCTTTGGCTATGGGTCTATTCATCTGCACCTGTCAATTGCTGGATGCAACCTCACTGATGATGATTAGACTATCTGCCTTCCATAGCTAACCAAATATTGAAATTATAGACGTTACTAAGTATAGATATAGTAGCTTACTAGACTTATGTCAGGACCATGCCAAAAATGCTTTCTTGGAACATCAAATCCTCTGTCATTATTCGATACCACTCCCTCTTCTGTAGCCTTTCTTGTTTGAAACCAATACCAGTATTTTAATTTCCTCTTACTCAGTATAGTATGTCTCTCTTCATCCTTTTATTTATAACTCATTTATGTCCTTATAGTTAAGACAGATTTCTTATGAATAATAAGATTGATAACTATGCACAGTTTTATTTCAAGTCCATCTTCAAGCAAATGTAGTGGAGACAACTTTATAATAGAGTATAATAGAGTATTCTCAATTCTTCTCATTTCATGTGATATCATTATTATTAACTTTCAGTGTCTTTATGCTATAATTATCAATAATAGTCTGTATTTTTTTAAAAAAAATAAAATCTGTTGACATACTTAAGATATATAGTGAGATATAATTTAATTTTTGGTAAATATGCATATTTTGTTGTGTTATTCTGGGTAAAAGGAACAAAGCAGATTTTTAAGTGTCTGCAGTGTGTGTGAAGGGCAATATTCATCTATTTCTTTAAAAGGACTCTTCTTTTGTTTTCTCTTTCTATGTATTTAACTGTTTTCCTCATTCACATTTTAAGTTTCATATTTTTCACCTTTTCATATTACATATTTTTGAGTATGGTTTATTTCATTCAGCTTACCTCCAGGCCTATCCATGTTGTGGAACTGTCTCTTGTTTAAAGGCTGATAGATGAATATCACTATGTCTTGAACATTTTGTTTATTGGTGGGGTGCAGATATCTTTACAAGACAGTGATTTTGCAATGTAATTTCTTTAGGTAAATAACTAATAAAGCAAATAATAAGAAAATAATATAGTAATTCTATTATGAATTGTTTATTTGTAAAGGCTTAATCTTATATTATTTGAAAGAAAAATAAACTATGTAATTCTGGAAGCCCCTATTTTCTTTATAAACACATAAGCTTTTGTGTGTTCCTGCCTTAAGGGCACCTTTTTATATTTCTTCCCAAAAAACATTTCTCCTGATACTGAATTTTCTGTTTTTATGTGTCTGAGAAAACCTTTAACACCAATTTTGTTTTTGAAAGGTAATTTTGCTGGGTATAAAATTGTGAGTTTGTAGAAAAAGATTCCCTATGCTTCTTAAGTAAGGTATCTTATTCTTCTGACTTCAAGGAAATGTTTCAAGATTTTCTCTTAGGTTTTCTGCAATGTAAACATGCCATGCTTGGGTATGTTCTTTGATATTCATTCTGTTTGATGTTTTCTCATCTTTCTGGATCTGTGTTTGTGAGATCATCAACTCACCCCCAACCATCCTACTCATGCCCATATACGGAAAAATCCCCAACCATCCTAGTTATGACCATATATGGATAAATCCCCAACCATCCTAGACATGCCCATATCTGGAAAGTCCCCAGCTGCTTCACCCCCACCCACAACCACAGAATGTCCCAACCCTGAGGGCAGCCAATGACAAAAAGCCACTCCAATGAACCATCATAACTAAACAAGAATTCCCCCTTGACTAACCAATCAAAAAACCGACCCATACTCTGATACTCTGGCAACCAGTTTTGCAGTTTTTTCCTTTAAAAGCTGAATGCTTGCATTGTTCAGTAGCCTCTCCCTGCCTCATGCATGGAGTGCTGTGGACAGGCTCCCTACTGGCTGGACAGTTTGTACTCCACTTTCAATAACCCTTGCAATTGCATTCCAGATTCCCTCAACCTCCGGTGATCTCTTTCGGGGTACCTACTCCAGGCTCAACAGTTTATGCTTTGTAGTTATTTCACTGTCTACTTTTTTTTAAAAAGTTTTTAATAAACTTTAAACTCAAAGATTCTTTCCTAGACTGTGCTTTGGATTACTTTTTTTATATTTTATATCTATATTTCCCACCTGTTGTTTTCAGGTTGTTTTTCTTTCTTAGTAGGTACTATATCTTATTAATAAGTTATGCCAAATATTTGTCTACTAACCTCTGTAACTTTCTTTTATCTATGACTATGTCTGATGAGTCTTCTTCTTTCTTCTTCTTCTCCTCCTCCTCTTCCTTCTTCATGTTGTCTATGTTCTTGATCTCACATGGATTTTAGCTTTTCAATTGAAATCAGAACATAAACTGCAAAAGGATTTGATGAAGAGCAGTCCTTAGAGTGAAGTTTCATAGTTATGTAGCTAGAAGTTGGAATGTGTTTTACTTTTACTCAGAGGCTTAAAATTTCTCTACCATCTTTATTTTCACACCTTCTCTAGAGTTTGGGTTTCCCTAAGTATGTTTTATTTGTTACGATAGTATTCACTTTTCTGTTCTAAGCAATTATATCACAGTTGATACCTCAAAACTCTCTTGCAAAAAATGAAAGCATATTTATTTGTCCACATAACAAATCATAGGGAGGCAGATAAAGCTGACTTCAGAAACTATCAGAACTAAGTAAAATTGTAAATATGCCAAGCCTGCTTCCCCACACACTTTGACTTCTCCCAGTTTCAGGGGTAATGTTTATTCATGATAGCTACCCATCTCTTTCTGTCTGTGGTGGCAGGCACATCTGGACTTGGATCTTAACATGTCTTTCACTACAGAAGGTACAAAAGGCAGTCCTGAGGCTATGTTTTGATTCCCTCACTTTATTTCATATGTAAATAGCCTAGACCAAGAGGAAGCTGTGACTGACTCCTCTGAGAGCAATGGCACTTGGTGGGATGGAGATGGGACTTTAACCAGAAAAGCTAAAGGAGGGAGAAAGAAAGTGTTTTAGAAATGAGAGGATTAGTTCATATGAAGGAAGATTGACCTTCTTCACAGCTTCCTGTGCCTAGATCTTTTCTATCCTTTCGCTTGTGAGAGGAGTGATTACAAACTCCCAGCCTTTGGCAAAATGAGTAACCTATTAGAAATGAGTAACTGTGCAGAAACATGACAACTAACTTACCGTGACAAGAGATTGCCATTACCCATTTTGTTGAATTGCTGTCAGAAGAAATCTTATGAGGGGGGAAATCAAGCTTGCTTTCTTTTATTTGCTATTTTTATTTCTTATAAGT
Organism: Sigmodon hispidus; assembly: GCA_004025045.1. Lineage (NCBI taxonomy): Eukaryota > Metazoa > Chordata > Mammalia > Rodentia > Cricetidae > Sigmodon > Sigmodon hispidus. The sequence goes on from PVIH01016893.1 coordinate 10,761, forward strand.
GCTGAGATTCACTTTGGTTTGATACATAACTCAAGGAGGAAGAAAAAGGTGATGTATTTTACTATAAGCTGTCATATTCCCATTTACCACAAAATAAAAGTGAAAAATTCTCTATGATAATAGTTTCTGGCTGTTTAAGCTGATGAGATCACTATTTTTGATTAATTAATGTTTGCTCATTCTTGTTTGATCTAAAAGAACCTGAATTACCATTAAAACTTTCAAGGCATGAATTAAATTTTAAATAAAACTGTCTGTAAAAACAACTAGAAAGCATGTGAAATGCAACTTGCACTAGTTCAAGAAAACGGCCATAGACATATCAAACACATACATAACACACATACACACACACACAAATTTAGGTACTACAAGAGTTTAAAGTATTTTTAAACCTTATTTTTAATTAAGTGGTATTTGTGTGTGTGTGTGTGTGTGTGTGTGTGTGTGTGTGTGTGCACATGCATGCATGTGTGTCTGTATGTGTGCACCTGTGCATGCACATGCATGTGCTTATGATTGTATGCACATATACCTATATGCAGGTGCCCACAGAGGTCAGAGGAGTACTAGAGTCTAGTTACAGGCTGTTATAAATACTTGATTTGGGTGATTAGTAAGCTTTCTTAACTGCTGGGCCACCTCTCTAGCTCCTGAACTATGTTTTTTAAATCTGTTCATTCATTGTGAACCTTCTGTACATATCTTGGCTTTCCTTTTTTCATGACCATAGCTTATTTTCTTAAAAGATGATGAACTGTAAAGGGGAAAGTACATGTCTCTGAAGCAACTACCTGTTGTAATAGGCTTCTGGCCCATACTAGCCAGCCTAGCCTTAAGATTTGGACCCACAGTCCCACAGAAACACACAGGTGCTTGTTTTGTTTTTACATGGATTGACCTAGTATCCAGGCATATAATTTGCTAACTCCTTCATCTGAACTCAACCCATCTTGTTCAGCCCAGTGGTTTGGTATTTTCTCTCAGAGCATTTCCTCTGCATCTCCAAGAAGCTCCAATGTCTTTGGCATCTGTCTCTGTTCTGAGATGTTCTTGAGTTTTCTTAGTCTGGTAGCCCTACTCACACTTCTTGTTTGCCTTTGGCCAATCAGCTTTTATTAAACCTGTAGATGGCACAAATACTTACATTATCAGCCTAATCCCACTATAACCACCAAATCTAAAGATTACACCTCATTGGCTAGCCCATGCCCAAATCTCAATCACTGTACTCAGGAATGATAGTGGATTTCATTGTCAAGGCTGGAAGGGGAGGACTGACACATGATATCAATAAGACAAAGGGTAAAAAAAAATAGTTTTTCAGAAACATTAAATGTTTGTCACCAAAATATGAATAATAACTGTAATGATAGGACTAATAGTAGCATTCTTAGTTAGTATGCTCCATCACTCTTATGAACATTTTAGCTATATTCTTTTATGAACTAGTTGAATTATAGTTACAACTAAATGGAAAGAAAGACTGTATAACTTGCCAGCAGTTTCCTATATTCTTAGTTTATTTAGCTTGGTTATAACAAAATACTCAAAGTTGTGGACTTCATAAAGAGGTTACTGGCTCACTTTTCTAGTGATTGGAACATCTAAATAGTATCAGCACCATTGTAAAGGTTCTTCAACCAGGCCTATAACCCTTAAGGAAATTGAAGCTGTCATTAAAAACCTCCCCCCAAAAAAGCCCTGGTCCTGATGGTTTTAGTGCCGAATTCTACCAGACATTCAAAAAAGAATTACTACCGTTACTCCTCAAACTATTCCACACAGTAGAAACTGAAGGAATATTGCCAAATTCCTTTTATGAGGCCACAATCACCCTAATACCCAAGCCACTCAAAGACACAACAAAGAAGGAGAATTACAGACCAATTTCCTTCATGAATATTGATGCAAAAATTCTCAACAAAATTTTGGCAAACCGTATACAACAATGTATAAAAGATATCATCCACCACGACCAGGTAGGCTTCATCCCAGAAATGCAGGGCTGGTTTAACATACGAAAAACTGTAAATGTTATCCATCATATAAACAAACTGAAGGAACAAAACCACATGATCATATCCTTAGATGCAGAAAAAGCCTTTGACAAAATCCAACACTCCTTTATGATTAAAGCCCTGGAGAGATCAGGAATACAGGGAGAATACCTAAATATAATTAAGGCGATTTACAAGAAGCCAACAGCCAGTATCAAACTTAATGGAGAAAAACTCAAAGCAATCCCACTAAAGTCAGGAACTAGACAAGGATGTCCTCTCTCCCCTTACCTATTCAATATAGTTCTTGAAGTTTTAGCTAAAGCAAGAAGGGAATGAAAAGAGATTAAGAGGATACAAATTGGAAAAGAAGAAGTGAAGCTATCTCTATTTGTAGATGATATGACTGTATACATAAGTGAACCAGAAAATTCTTCCAAGGAACTGCTACAGCTGATAAACACCTTCAGCAATGTAGCAGGATACAAGATTAACTCAAAGAAATCAGTAGCCCTTCTATACACTAAAGATAGAAGAGCTGAAAAAAGAAATAAGGGAAACATTACCCTTCATAATAGCTGCAAATAGTATTAAATACTTTGGAGTAACTATAACCAAAGAAGTAACAGACCTATTTGACAAAAATTTTAAATCACTGAAGAAAGAAATTGAAGAGGATATCAGAAAAAGGAAAGCTCTCCCATGTTCCTGGATTGGTAGGATCAACATAGTAAAAATGGCAATTCTACCAAAGGCAATCTACAGATTAAATGCACTGCCCATCACAATCCCAACACAATATTTTTTGGACCTTGAAAGAACAACACTCAATTTCATTTGGAATAACAGGAAAGCCAGGATTGCCAAAACAATTTTACTCAACAAAAGAACCTCAGGAGGTATCATCATCCCTGACTTCAAGCTATACTATAGAGCTACAGTAATAAAAACAGCCTGGTACTGGCATAAAAACAGACTTGTGGATCAATGGAATAAAATTGAGGATCCAGACATTAACCCAAAAACCTATGAACACCTAATCTTTAACAAAGAGGCCCAAAATATTCAATGGATAAAAGATAGTATATTTAACAAATGGTGTTGGCATAGCTGGATGGAAGTTTGCAGAAAAATGCAAATAGATCCAAGCCTGTCACCCTGCACAAAACTCAAATCCAAGTGGATCAAAGACCTCAACATAAACCCAGCCACTTTAAACTTGAAAGAAAAGAAAGTGGGAAATACACATCTACGAATTGGCACAGGTGACCACTTCCTAAATATAACACCAGTGACACAGACACTAAGATCAACAATCAATAAGTGGGATCTCCTGAAGCTAGGAAGCTTCTGCAAAGCCAAGGACACTGTCAATAGGACAAAACGACAGCCTACAGAATGGGAAAAGATTTTCACCAACCCTACAAATGATAGAGGACTGATCTCTAAGATATATAAAGAGCTCAAGAATCTAGAGACCAAAACCTTGAACTCAATCAAAAAATGGGGTACAGATCTAAAAAGGGAATTCTCAGCAGAGGAACTACGAATGGCTGAAAGGCACCTGAAAAACTGCACTTCATCTTTAGCCATCAGAGAAATGGAAATCAAAACAACTTTGAGATACCACCTAACACCTGTTAGATTGGCTAAGATAAAAGGCACAGATGACAGCCTATGTTGGAGAGGATGCAGAACACTCCTCCATTGTTGGTGGGAGTGTAGGCTTGTTCAGTCACTTTGGAATGCAATCTGGCAGTTTCTCAGAAAATTGAGAATCAATCTCCCCAAGGACCCAGCAATACCACTTCTGGGTGTATACCCTAAAGAGGTACATTCCCACTCCAAAGATATTAGCTCAACTATGTTTATAGCAGCATTATTCCTAATAGCAAGAACCTAGAAACAACCTAGATGTCCCTCAACTGAAGAATGGATTAACAAACTGTGGTACATCTACACAATGGAATGCTACTCAGCAGTAAGAAAAAATGATATCCTAAAATTTGCAGGCAAATGGATGGATTTGGAGAATATCCTCCTGAGCGAGTTATCACAAACTCAGAAAGATAAGCAGGGGATGTACTCACTCATTAGTGGTCTCTAAACAAACAAACAAGAAAAAAAGCCAAGCATGCCCAAGCAGCAAACCACAACCACTGAACAGCTTGGGATCAGAAACACCCTGCACTGACTCTTCGGATCCCACTCCAACTATAGGAACACCTGACTCACTATTGAGGGAGGGGCAACAAAACTGGATTTGCCAGGAGTGGAGACTGATCCAAGCATTATTGGGTCAGTGGGACCATAGGACTGTCTGCTCCCTGCCCAGGGAGGGGATGGGGAGTTGTGGAGAAGAAAAAATGACCTGATGTGGTGGGAGGGGGAAGGGACGTTGAATAAGGATATACAGGGATGGAAAAAAAATTCAGAGGGAAAGCTGAACACAAAGTAAATATATGTGTAGCAATCTTATTTGCATTATCACCCTTGATAAGTCATGCTTATGATTTTTATCTTATTTATAGTTATTGTTAACTTATTAGCATTTTAAATTCATTTTACTGTTTTTCTTGATAAATACAAAATAAATAAAGAAGAAAAAAACCAAAATAATAATAATAATAAAAAAAGATTCATCGCAATATTGCAGAGAAAGCAGAAAAGGAAATAGTTATTGCAAAAGAAGCTATCCTTGTGAGTATGGTAGCCTCAATGGTTCTCTTGGGTATATGCTATCCTCCCTCTACTCTTGCATGATAGTTTTATACCAGTGAGGTAAAACCCACTCAAAGAGATCAGCATTATTACTTTCACAGCCTAATTACTTTCCACTAACCTCTACCTTCTAAAGATCCTCTCGAATCTCATAGCTACACTGAGGACTAAGTTTTAAGCACAAGAACCTATAGGAGATAACTCACACCTTAAGAAAACTAATGCAGAGTAGATCCAAGGTTTGAATGCTGGAAGACTGGTTCTCAATTTAGTGCAGTTAAAATTTGCTGGATCTCTCATCTTCAAAGGCATGGGTACTAAATTACAAAGGGTCACCCTAGAAATCAGAATGCTACACACACAACAGTCAATATCTCTTTCTATGATCTTTAGTTGACTGCACACAATATTCTGATCTCAAATTGCAGGACACATTTAGAAAATAAAGATATCTGGACCAAAAGGCTAAAACACCTTGATTTTCAATTTAGACACACTATAACGTTTCCATTTCTTTCATGTGAGCCTCAACAGCAGATGGATTTCTATGAAGAATCGGTTTTAAAGTGAGTTTACATTTATGCTTATGTGCCTTTATCAGGCTCCTTCTGTTTCTTTCTTGTCAGAAAATATCTCCGGTTTAGAAATACTCAGAAGTCAGCCGTTTCTCCACTCTCATAAACTCTATTTCTTTGCTTCTGTAACCCAAAAGGAGCCCCACTGTGTTGGACATCTGGAAATGAATTTCACCCTCTGTGGCTATGCAAACCACCTGCAGTGCCCTTGGACAGCAGATGAGCTTTAGAGAAGTTCCAAAGAGAATTTGCACTGGCAAGGTAAAATATCTAGAGTAAAGGTAAGATCAAGGTAAAATATCTATGGAATTTTCAGAAAAAAATGTAAAACCGTAAAATCAAGTGGATCAATGGATAAGAAAGGGAAAATTAGATTTTTGAAGTTAGGGACATTGAGTAATTTAGTTTGAAAGAAAAAAATATGATGAATTTGGTAAAAAACATTTTTAACAAATGTTATGTAAATGTGCTGGAGTGTTTTTCAATTAAGAAGTTGATACATTATTAGGTTTAATCAATGTTTTTCTTCCTAAGATGGATCTGCACTGTTTAAAAATTTAACAGCATAATACCTAATGGCATAAAATAAGCCATGTGTTATTTCTCATAAATCTTGACTCATCTGGGCTGGGTAAGCAGTGGAAATGGCCACTTTAGGCTTTTCAACCCTCTCAAACATATGCTTTATTAATGTCCCAGGTGCTTTTCAGGCCAATCAAACAGACAAAGACTTACAGACAGTCACTTTAGATGTGATCATCTCACAAGGATGTCCCAGGATCAACAGAGTAAGCAAAACTATGTAAGAACTTTCTAGACTTGAGTTTGCAGAACTAATTTTCTACCAGTCAAAATAAACTACACAGTATGTTCAATATCAAAACATTGGAATTGCATCATACATCCAGAGAATTGTACTAAATTATCTACAGTATTTTATTCCACAATGAATTAGAAGATTAAAAGAAAACTAGCCTTCACACCCTAGGTGTGAGATTCTTCCCTGAGAGCACGTTCTCACCCAATGGGGTAGTTATAGAGAAGCTGAACATTTCCATGATTAAGATCTTAAGCTCCCACAAGAGAAACAAAAGATGGGGTAACCCTGGAAATATTGGAGAAAGAACTTTATTCTCTTGTGACTGCAAATCTAACCAAAAGGTGCTTTTTAAACTTGGGGATCTGGTGCTGAAGTGTTTGGCCTTCAGCTATCAGTGAGCAACTGGAGCACACTTGAATGACTGAACTCTATCAGCATCCCAAAACTCTCACTAATCACCGAACAAGTTCTTGTAGTCCATTTTGGGTTTGTTTTCACTTGGAGTCATTAAACAGAAAAAAAAATAGAATAGAAAAGAAACTCAAGGTTCCAGGAAAGGATCCAAATATAAGAGAAATTAATAAATGACCCACTTCTCCCTATCCCCCAGCTTACTCACACTCAGGATGCCTCCTCACACACATCATCTAAACCTGTATGACCTAATGTGGGAGGCTAAGGCATTCACACATTATATTTATTATATTCCCTTGTGATTGTAAATATAACTTAAAGGTGCTTTTTAACTTAGTATTCTGGTGCTAAAGTGATTGGCTTTCACATGTAGCCAGTGTAAAAAGCTAATTCATTTTGGCTGTAACTTCAATGCATATATATATATATACATATATATGTATATATATATATTTAATTTGAGGGGAAAAAAGTAAAACTTTTATTTTGATTATCTGCAATGGCTTGCCTGGTCAAGGTAAATTGAGTTGGGGTCAGGTCCAACATCACCACCACCAACAAGAAAAAGTCAAAGTTTCAATAGAATGTGGATGACTGAATAGTCTGTTCTCTCACAATTGCATTTCACTGTTACTATTACAGGAACACCTCACACTTCAGCCTTCATACACCCCAAACAATTGACTTAACTTGAAGCTGATCAGTCCTTATCTGCTTTGACTGCAGAACTTGGAATGAAACATTTTTTTTAAACAGCATTTGTTGACAATAAATGCATCAGTCATGGAAAATAGAACAAAATAGTCATTTGTAAATGTCTTTGCCTTCCACAGTACAGTCATACAGGTTTAGATGATGTGTGTGATGAGGCATCCTGACTTAATGAAAAAATTATTTCACTTGCAACACTAGAAAGTAGTAAGAGAAAACAACAACAACAACAACAACAACACACACACACACACACACACACACACACACACACACACACACACAACCCTGCACAGCTAAGCATGCATCTCTGTTGTGGAAACAGCAGTTACACTAACTAATTGGTTTTTGTTTTTTTTTGCAAACTCTATCCCATAAAGCACTAAAAATAATAATAATAAAAACTTAACCCATGATTATTTCCTAAAGCTGTCATTTGGTCTCAGTGGGTGGCTAGGAAAGGAAGTACAAACATCAGTGTCATAGCATCTCAGTGTATCTTTCCTTTGATCAATTTTGGAACCCAGACAGGAAACAATATGCTCCTTGCATTACTGCCATTACAGATTGTTCATTAGTTTTAATTATTTTCTAAGATCTAGAGGGAGCCATCAAAAGAAATTAATCATGAATGGAAGGCAAGGCAGTCTTCTGTGATCATAAAAGTGCAAAAAGTGTTTTGGATTATAGGCTTTTATAATTTACACTCAAACATGAACTGGAGAGGGCATATAGTATACTAGTATTTATTCAGAATGCATAGGGATGTGTTACAAATCATAAACTTTATTGTAAAACAGAATATGTTGCCTTTCTTTTGTGTTCTTAATGTTAAATTTGTAAGTTATTATGGTAGAATCCTTGCTTAATTTAGGGCATGCTGGAGAAAATAGCTGAAAAGAATATCACACAGTTAGGGGTGTTAAAGATTAGACCAATTATTCAAACTTGAATTCTCTTGAGAATTCTGGGTATGTAGAATACCCATTTTCTAGAACAGTCTCTTCTATTCCTGGAAGTTCAGACATTGAAATTCTTCTTCCCCTTGACCGAACATACTTTTAATCACCATAAAGTAAGACCAGTATTCTCCCTGGATCGTCCTTTAAGTGCTGAAGCAGCCATCCACATCCCACCCTAGAATCTTCTCAAGGGCTATGAGAGCAGGTGCTGGAATCCAGCTGTTCAGGTTCAATTTGGGGTTCTATCACTTATCAGGCCTGTCACCGGCAACTATTAACGCATTGTAAGCATTTTCTTTTCTAATCATGAAAAATGGAGAAAATAATTATACCTATTTATGGGTTGGTCATGAAGATTAAATGAGGATATTAATCTAAAGTGTTTTGAAGAATGGTGAACATTAGTGCTCAGAAAATGCGGGTTGCTGCCTGTACTATGATGAACACGTTTCTGATAAAATAAACTACAATATGTTCTCATGTGATGTGGGCTTAAACTTCTTCATTAATAAGTGACTAGTGAGTCCTATTCTTGAAATCCTAAGTTAGTGCTGATGAGAAGGCTCAGCAGATAAAGGTTCTTGCTACCAAGCTTGATAACCAGAGTTGGATCTCTAGGACCCTCATGGTGGGATGAGAAGTGACTCCTGCAAGTTGTTCTCTACCTCCACATGCATGCTACAGCAAACACATGAAAACACACACACACACACGCACATGCACGCAAATTTTAACTTTATTATCATTTTTTAAATTGAAAATGAATTTTTCAATAGAATCCAGTAGCTCCCATTGGACCATGAAGTGAGTGACTCTTTTCCCAACCAGACAGCCCAGTCTTTATTACCTAGGGCCAGGGAAACACACATGTGGTGATATGTTATATATGGTTTTATTAAATATATAACATATCACCACACACCTGTGCCTCCAGGACTAACCATTGCTGTCCCAGTTGCAGTCCAGAAGGTAAGATTCCTGTGCGCTGACCTTCCCACTAACACCACCCTGTAATCTACAAGTCTCACTCTGCTGCTGATTAGATCAAAAACAAAAACAGCTCTCTGAGACACAGATGCTGCTTGCATCAATTGACTGAAGAGATGGGTAGATGCCAGTGCAAGAATAGAGTCAACAACCCAGAGAGTAAATAGCACTACTAGAGCCTAGTGGTTCTACTACATCAGGACCTGAATATCCCAATTTAGAAGAAGCAGATGAAAACAACCTTAAAATAACTTTATATAAAAAAAGATAGAAGCCTTTAAAAAACTGAAAAAAGTCCTTTAAGAAATCAAGGAAAAGACAAAAAAAAAGGGAGAAATGAAAAATCTCCCAAAGAAAGCCAAGAGAACCAAGAAAAAGGAACAAAACAGATGACAAAACAATTCAAGACCTGAAAATTGAAATTGATGCAATAAATAAGACACAAACCAAGGGAATGTTGTAATGGAAAAATCAGGAACTACAGATGCAAGCATAATCAACAGAATGTAAGAGATGGAAAAGAGAATCTCTGGCATGGAAGATACAATAGAGGAAATAAATTCACCAGTCAAAGAAAACACTACAGCCAAAAAAGTCATAACACAAAATACCCAGGAAATCTGGGACACAAGGAAAAGACTAAACCTAAGAAAAATAGGAATAAAAGAAGGAGAAAAATACCAACTCAGGGGGCACAGAAAATATATCCAACAAAATCATAGAAGAAAACATTCTCAAACTAAAGAAGAAAATACCTATGAAGATAGAAGAAGCTCAAAGAACATTAAATAAACTAGACTCAAATAAAAGTCCCATCACCACATAATCCAACCAGTAAATATAGAGAATAAAGGAAAAATATTAAGAACTGCAAAGGAAAAAAGCCAAGTAACTTATAAAGACAGAGCCTTCAGAATGACACCAGACTTCTCAATGGAGACTCTAATGGATATGCTAAAACCAGATTTAATCAATACCTATTTACAAATCCAGCCCTAATGCAAACACTAGAAAAAAATTCCAACTTAAGGAAGTTACATATACCCACAAAACACAGGTAGTAGATATCTCACAGTAAATCCCCCACAAAAGAAACACACAGATAGTAATACCAAAAAAATGACAGGAATTAACAACCACTGCTCATTAGTATCCCTTAATATCAGTAGACTCAATTCCTCTATTAAAAAAGAAAAAAAAAAAAAACAGAGGCTAACAGGATGGATGTGAAAACAGGATCCATCCTCTGCTGCATACAAGAAGCACACCTCAACTTCAAAGACAGATATGACCTCAGTGTAAAGAGTTGAGGAAAAGATTTTTCAATCAAATAGACTTGAGGAGAAAGCTGGTGGAGCTATTTTAATATCTAACAAAATAGACTTTAAATGAAAATTAACTAAAAGAGATGAGAAGGACATTACATATTCATCACAGGAAAAATTCATCAAGATGATGTCTTAATTCTAAACACTTATACTCCAAATACAAGGGGACCCCCATATGTAAAAGAAACATTACTAAAGATTTCAACACCCTACTCTTACCATTGAACAGGTCTACCAGATAGAAATTTAACAGAGAAATAAGGGATCTAACAGATATTATGACTCAAATTGACTTACTAGATATCTACAGAACACTTTCACCCAGACACAAAAGCTGAGGAAGAACATCCAACTTAATAGAATCCAAAATGAAAATGAAGATAACAACAGACAATGAGAAAAATCCAAAGAATCATCAGGTCGTCCTTCAAAAACCTGTACTTGACAAAATTGAAAAATTTGAAATGGAAAATTTTTGAATAGGTACCACATATCAAATTAAATCAAGACAAGATAAACATTTTAAATATGCTTATAATGCTATGGAAATAAAGTAGTCATTAAAAGTCTCCCAACAAAAACCAAACCAAACCAAAACACAGGACCAGATAGTGTCTGTGCAGATTTCAACCAGAATTTAAAAGAACAAATATGCTTTTTTTTCAAATTGTTTCACACAATAGAAACAAAAAGAATATTGCCAAACTCTTTTTATGAGGCAACAGTTACCCTAGTACCTAAACCACACAAAGATGTACCAAAGAAAGAGAATTAAAGACCAATCTCTCTAATGAAGATTGATGCAAAAATACTCATAAAATACTGGCAAACTGAATCCAAGAACACATAAAAAAATCATCCAATGTGATAGTAGGCATAACATATAAAAATCTGTCAATGTAATCCACCATATAAATAATTTGTAAGAAAAAAAACCATGGTCATCTCATTAGGTGCTGAAAAGGCTCTGACAAAATTTAACACCCCTTCATGAGAAATGTCTTGGTGAAATCAGGAATACAAAGAACATACAAATATACAATGGGAAAAAAGCATCTTCAGCAACTTGTGCTTGCAAAACTAGATGTCAACATATAGAAGTTTCAATAGATCAATATCTTTAGTCATGTACAAAACTTAAGTTCAAATGGATCAAAAATCTCAACATAAATCCAGTTACACTGAACCTGATAAAAGAGAAAGTAAGAAGTAGCCTTGAATGCACTGGCACAGGAGACTACTTTCTAAACATAGCACTAGTTATATTTAGGTTGCACTGAGAGCAACAATTAATAAATGAGATCCTCTGAAACTGAGAAGCTTCTGTAAGGCAAAAGACATTGTCAATAAGACAAAATGACAGCCTACAGAATGGAAAAAGATCTCAATGAACCCCACATTTGACAGAGGGCTAATCTCCAAAATATATGAAGAACTCATTAAACTAAACATCAATATATCAAATAATCCAGTTTTAAAAATGGACTACAGATCTAAACAGATAATTCTGAACAAAAGAATCTCAAATGGTCAAAATACATTTAAGGAATTGCTCAATATCCCTCCTCATTAGGGAGTTGCAATGAAAATGACTTCTAAATACCATCTTATACATGTCAGAATAGCTAAGATCAAAAACATTGATTGACAGCTTATGTTGGAGAGAATGTGGAGCAAGGAGAAGAGCCCTCCACTGTTGCTGAGAGTGCAAACCTGTGCAGCCACTTTGGAAATTAGTATGGAGACTTCTCAGAAAATTGGAAATCAGTCTACCTCAAGACCCAATGATACCACTCTTGGGCATACACACAAGTATAGCTAGAAGATTTCCTGTGTCCTGCAACTGCTTGGTCCCAAATAAATACAGAGCCTTATATTAATTAAAAAGATAGCATCTTTAACCAATGGTGTTGGCATAATTGGTGGGTAGTATGTAGAAAAATGCAAATATATCCAAGTCTGTCACCCTGCGCAAAACTCAAATCCAAGTTGGTCAAAGACCTTAACATAAACCCAGCCACTCTGAACTTGATAGAAAAGAAAGTGGGAAACAAATTGACATAGGCAACTACTTTCTAAATATAACACCAGTGGCACAGACACTAAGAACAACAATCAATAAGTGGGACCTCTTGAAATTGAGAAACTTCTGTAAGGTCAAGGACACTGTCAATAGGACAAAACGACAGCCTACAGAATGGGAAAAGATTTTCACCAACCCTATAAGTGATAGAGGACTGATCTCTAAAATATATAAAGAACTCAAAAAAACTAGAGCCCAAAACTTTGAATAACCCAATCAGAAAATGGAGTTCAGAACTAAAAAGGGAATTCTCAGCAGAAGAATTATGAATGACTGAAAGGCACTTGAAAAAGTGCTCAACTTTAGTCATCAGAGAAAGGTAAATCAAAACAACTTTGAGATACCACCTTACACGTGTCAGATTGGCTAAGATAAAAGACACAAATGACAACCTATGCTGGAGAGGTTGTGGAGCAAGGGGAACACTCCTCCATTGTTCATGGGAGTGTGAGCTTGTTCCGCCACTCTGGAATGCAGTATGGTAGTTTCTCAGAGAACTGGGAATCAATCTCCCCAAGGATCCAGCAATACCACTTCTGGATGCATACCTT
>PVIH01016893.1:24012-44017 GCA_004025045.1 Sigmodon hispidus
AAGATGCACATTCGCACTCCAAAGGCATTAGCTCAACTATGTTTATAGCAGCATTATTCCTAATAGCAAGAATCTGGAAACAACCTAGATGCGCCTCAGCTGAAGAATGGATTAACAAACTGTGGTACATCTATACAATGGAGTACTACTCAGCAGTAAGAAAAAATGATATCCTAAAGTTTGCAGGCAAATGGATGGATTTGGAGAATATCCTCCTGAGCAAGGCATCTCAAACCCAGAAAGATGAGCAGGGGATGTACTCAGTCATTAGTGGACTCTAAACAAAAAAGCAAAAAGCAAAGCATGTTTAAGCTACAAACCACAACCACTGAGCAGTTTGGGATCTGAAACACCTGGGACTGGCACCTTGGATCCCACTCCCTCTAGAGAAACAGCTGATTCAGTCTTGATGTTGGAGTGAGAAAACTGGATCTCCCAGGAGTGGATGTTGAACTGAGCAATATTGGGACCTTGGGACCTACTGCCCTTGCTGGGGAGGAGATAGGGAGATGTGGAGAAGAGAAAATGACTGCAGGGAGTGGGAGGGGGAAGGGACCTTGAATAAGTATATACATGGATAGTAAATGTGACTTTATTCTTAACAAAAAAAATTACTAGCCCATCTATGCCCATAATCATATGAAAAATCAAGTCAGTTTTGCCTTATCTTTAAGACAGAAATTCCTTAACACCTAGAGAAGATTAGTTTTGACTTCTCTGAATATCAAAATCCACATATATTACTTTTTCTTCTATAAAATGGCACAGTGTTTACGTATAGCATGGGCATATTCTCTAATATAATTTAATCATAATATCTCATAAAATATATTTCTTAAAATTTAATTTTTTAGGTTGTAGATTTTTAACCCCTAGTGGGTTTCTTAGTGAATTTGGAATTGGATGTTTTATGAAATAGTAAAATCTTTGTGAATATACAGTGATCAAAGGGCTATTCAAAATCTAGTGTGCAATGAATCTGAGGTGATTTTGGTAGGTCTCACAGCACTTTGCATTGAACAACTTTAGTACTGCCTTGATTATGAATACACAATATGCACACGTTGCTCTATGCCCTTCATACCACAAACAATGCCAGTAAATACTGCCTGAAGCATTTTCATTCAGACTTGAGATTTCCATTTCATGGGCTTTATAGTATTTTTACTGTACACACGGTTTTCTCCTCTTCCTCTAAATGATTTGATTACAGAAATCAAAGGCTTCTTATTTTCCCTCTGTCATTCTGCAGCATTGTATTAAACTAATGCACTTTCTGTATTGTATTAGAATGCTTGATTTTTAAAATTACTGTTTATATTTCTTATTTTATTTTATTTTAATTTGTTTATTTTTTTCTGTTTAAATTTCTTACTTGAGTTACACACACACACACGCATACAAATGTTGAGATTCATACATTTTCAAAAATTTCTAAAATGTCTAAATCATCCTGTCATTTTATATTACACATTTATATAAAGTCATATATTTTCAGCATTGATGACCATAAAATCAAAATATAGATCAATTCTGGAAAACATTGAAGATGTTCTACGTTCCTTAGCATTAAATATCCATCTAAGTTTTCATTTTATGTAAAAATAAATAAATAAGCACATTAAATTTAATTCACCTTAATAACCTAGATTAAGTTATATGCACATAAAAGAATTGTTTTAAAATAAAATTCTTTATGAGGTATCAGTAAATGTTTTATTTTTATACTTATTTTTAATACCTATATACCTGGAGTCATGTACAATCTATCCAGTGAAAAGGTGTTGCTAGCAGGAAGATTTTAAGAAGTATTGAATTAGGAAGCTGGAAAGAGTCTGCCACTGGGCTTTGGTGAGAATTTAGTTGGTCAAATGTTTGACCCATGAACATGATCATCTGAGTTTGAGCCCTAGAAACAATACTTTTAAAAAGCAAAGCAGGCATAGTGTTCTGCTTTCTAATTCTAGTTCTGAAGAAAGAGAGAGAGAGAGAGAGAGAGAGAGAGAGAGAGAGAGAGAGAGACAAAGAGACAAAGAGAGACAGAAACAGACGAGGGGAATGTAGGGGACAAAATGGTGTAGAGTACACACTATGAATTAAAAATATAAAAATACTCAGAGAAAGTTTCATCTATCTTGAATGTGAGCAAACTGTGTGCACACTCTCACACACACACTCACACACACATGTGCAGATATACAAATATAATTTTCATCTATCTTGAATGTGCACAGACTGTTCACACACAAACACACACACACACTCACACACACACATGTGCAGATATACAAATGTAGGCCATGGTAGATTGTATCTGTAGATGCAGAACCAATGCATGCAGTGGACCAACTGTATACTATTTTTCTTGTATTTATTTTTTTCTTTTGAAAAGATATTCAAAAGAGAAAATATAATTAATTTGGCATAATACTTAGTTCTTACAAGTACTTATTTTATATTGCTTCAAAAAATACATGTTATTGCAAAGTAGGAATTGCAAAGACTCAGGAAAATTAAAATAGGCTTAGTCCAGGAATAAGCTCTAATGTAAATTCTGTACTTATAGAAATATAAGGAGGTTTAGTTGTTCAGAAGTGACTACTCAGAGTGAAAAGTAATTAGTATGCTCTAGGCTTCCCAAGTCTCCCAGAATTCCTTAGAGGTGGTTTTCTCCTTGGAATGGTATAAAATCCTTAATAAGCTACACTGCTCTATTCTCACAGGTCTGTATATTCTTCTTGCCTTCCAATTGACCTTAAGGTTTTGGCTGTGTGCCAAACACTCGCCAGGTACAATTAATTTGTAGAAAACAGCCTCATTTCACCCAAGTATTTACTTGTAGATATAAATAAATCCATAGCAAATTTCTCAGGCCAACTCTCCTACTGAAAAAAATATTTATTCTTGTTTTATGTAAAATTTGATATACAGTGCTAGAAGTGTTGTCTGAGATTATTTTTAATACACTAGTAGTGCCATTCTGAGTACACGTTTTTCTCTTCAAAATTTAGACCTGGGACTCAAAATGTATTTGTTCTGTTTCTATTTTGTATAATAATTTGAGGCCACGGTCACTCTGATACCCAAACCACACAAAGACTCAACAAAGAAAGCGAATTACAGACCAATTTCCCTTATAAAAATGATGCAAAAAATAATGAAACACCACAAACCAAATCCAAGAATATATCAAAAAATCATCTACCATGACCAAGTAGGCTTCATTCCAGTAATGAAGGAATGATTCAACATATAAAAATCAGTCAATACAATCCACTTTATAAACAAACTGGAAGGAAAAATCCCACATGATTATTTTATTAAAATTAAAAAAAAGCCTTTGGCAAAACCAAACACTTATTTATTATAAATATCTTGAGAGAGTTCGTATTCAAGAGACACACCTAACCATAATAAAGGCAATTTACAGCAAGCTGGCAGCCAACAACTAATTAAGTGGAGACGAACTCAAAACAATCCACTAAAATCAGGAAAAGGCAAGACTGTCTACTCTCTGTATCTTGTCAATATAGGACTCAAAGTTTGAGCTAGAGCAATAGGACAACAAAAGGAGATCAAAGGAATACTTATTGGAAAGGAAAAATTCAAAGTATTATTTGTAGATAATATAATATTAAAAATAAGAGACTCCAACACTTCTGTCAGGAAACTCCTACAGCTGATACACAGCTTTCCCAAAGAGGATGGATACAAGGTTAATTCAAAGAAGCCTTCCTATTTACAAATAGCAAGTGGACTGGGAAAGAAATCAGGGAAACAACATCCTTCACAATTAATATTTTGGGGTAACACTATCAAGGAAGTAAAAGACTTTTATGATTAAAAACTTCAAATCTTAGGAAAAAAATTGGAGAAAATATCAGAAGATGGAAATATCTCCATATATAGTGAGATTATGCTGGTAATGTAAATATCTGTCCCGCCTATGGGTTTAATAAAAGCTGATTGGCCAAAGACAAACAGGAAGTGTGGGCAGGGCTACAATGCTAAGAAAACTCTTGAGTATAGGAAGAACAGATGCCAGAGAGCCACCAGAGAGTGCCACCACAGACACAATGAGGAGACACAGCAGATACAGAGGAAAGAAGCTGAAATGCTGCTCTGACAAAAAAGATACTGAGCCACACAGCTGAACAAGATGAGTTAGACTGAGAGCAAATGCTAGCAAGTTATATGCCTGGGCCCTAGGTCAATCAGCATAAAATAATAAAAGCGTGTATGTGATTATTTGATGCTAAGCGGGGCTGAGAGTGGGACCAAACCTCTGGTCCAGACCCAGAAAGTCCAGGCCAGAATCATTTACAACACCCATGTTTATGGATTAGCAATATTAGCATAGGAAAAATGTCCATCCTACCAAAAGCAATCTACAGATTCAATGCAATCCCCATCAAAATTCCAACACAATTTTTTTTTGTTACAGTTCTTAAAAGAGCAACAATACTCAACTTCATACTGAAAAACAAACTAACAAAAAAACCCAGGATAGTTGCTAAAACAATTCTGAACAATAAAAAAAAATTTCCAGAGGTCTTGCCATCCCTAGTTTCAGGCTGTACTAAGTCCCATAGTAATAAATACAGAATGCTGATCAATAGAATAGAATTAAAGACCCAGACATAAATACATATACCTAATACCTATGGACACCTGATTTTTGATAAAGAGGCTAGAAAGACACGATGAAAAAAAAGAAAGAATCTTTGACAAATGATGCTGGCTGTTGTAACTGGATATCTGCATGTAGAATAATGTAAATAGATCAATATTTATCACCTTGCACAAAACTTATGTCTAAATGGATTAAAGACTTCAACATAAAAGTAGATACACTGAACCTGAAAGAAAAGAAAGTGGAAAATTTTGTATAGGAGACAACTTACTGAACAGAACACAGATAGCACAGGAATTAAGATCAACAGTAAATAAATGAAACCTCAAGAAACTGAAAAGTTTCTGTAGGACACTTTCAATAGGTCAAAACTGCAGCCTGCAGAAAGAAAAAAAACAATTTCACCAACTTCACATCTCATAGAGGGCAAATATTCAAAATAAAATAAAAGCTCAAGAAACTAGACATCAACAAACTAATTAATACAATTAAAATGGGGGTAAGAGAATTCTCAATAGAGGAATCTCAAGTGGCTGAGAAACACTTAAAGAAATGTGCAATTTCCTTTTCCACCAGAGAAATGAGAATCAAAACTAATTTGAGATTCTATCTCTTACCTGTCAGAATGGCTAAGACAAAAAACACTAGAGACAGCACATGCTGGAGAGAATGTGAATCAGAGTGAACACTCCTCCATTGATGGCAGGAGTGTAAATTTGTTCAGGATCTCTGGGAATCGATATGATGGTTCCTCAGAAAACTGGGAATGGATCTACCTCAAGACCCAGTTGTATCATTGTTTCACATGTCATCTTATCACAAGAACACTTGCTCATCAATGTTCATAGCAGCTTTATTCATAACAGCCAGAAACTGGAGACAATCTAGATTCTCTTCAACTGAAGAATGTATAAAGAAAATGTGGTTTATTTACAAAATGGAGTATTACTCAGCTGTTAAAAAATAACAATATCATGAAATTTGCAGGCAAATGGATAGAACTAGAAAAAGTTATACTGAATGAGATAGCCCAGACACAGAATGGAGAATGTGTTATATACTTACTTATAAGTGGATATTAACTATTAATTAAATGATAATCAGGGTACAATCTATAGACCCAGAAGGTTAAGTATCAACAAGGAAGTCTCTAAGAGGTAATAGAATAGAATTTATGGAGGTAGGTGGGATTGGAAAAAGAGGGATCATAGGGGGACATAAAGGGAGGGAGAGAGTACAATAAGAAAAGTATAATGAGAAACAACTGGAATTAGAGGTCACGGGGGTGTGGGGTATGTGGAAACAGTGCAGTAGAAACTCCCAGGAATCTATGAGGATGACCATAGTGAAGATTCCTAGTAATGGAGAGTATGGAGCAAGAACCAGTTATCTGTAACCATGCAAGGTGTAAGCATGCACAACTTCTAGTGGTAGATCTGAGACACTAACCCAGCCATAAAAACTGCAATTTACAATCTATTCTATTTTTGATTATTTATTTATTTTTGAATAATGTCTCATTTTTTATCCATGTATCCCCTTGTTCAAACTCCCTTCTCCCTCCCGCCCCTCCCAGTCACTCTCTCTTCTTCCTATCTCCTTATCTCCTCCCCAGCAAGGGCAGGAGGTCCCAAGGTCCTGACTACAAGATGTGCTGGGTCAGTGGAGGCTCAGAACTTGTACGAATGACCAAGCAATGATGGATGTAATTTGAGGCCTACACCATGAAAGGGAGCACATGCCTGACACTGCTTGGATAGTCCAGAGAACTAGCATGGGAAAATTTCAGTAAACTGATTCCTAATCATATTTTGCTATATTCATAGTTTGGTACCTAGCCCAGTCATTAGAGAGGCTTCCTCTGGCATCTGATGGGAGCAGATACAGAGACCCATAGACAAACATTAGACAGAGAAGGAGCCCAAATTGGAGATCTTTATTGTGCCACACCCTTAAAGCTCAGAGAATCCCACATAAAAAGGGGGGCAAAGAATTGCATGAGGTGTAGGGGTTGAGAAGACCAGGAGAACATGGTCAACACAATCAACTAAGCAGTGCTCATAGGTCCTTAGATACTGAAATGGCAATCATGGAGCATGCCTTGGTCTACACTAGATCCTCTGCACATATGTTATGGTGTTAGAATGATGATTGTGGAAATTTCTAACAGTGGGACTAGGGGTGTCCCTCAATCCTTTGCCTGCTCTTGGGACCATTGTTCTACTCGGTTGTCTTACCCAGCCTGCATATGAGGGTTTGTGCCTAGTCTTACTGTATCTCTTTAGGCCATGTTTGGCTGACATCCCTAAAAGACCTGCTTTTTTTTCCTGAAGAAAAATAAAGGAGGAGTGGATCTGGGAAAGGAGGGGAAACTGGCCGGAGTAGAGGGAGGGAAAACTTCAGTCAGGGTGTATTGAAACCAAAAAACAAGAGACAATAACATAAAAAATAAAATAAGCCTAATTCCCAATAAGAAAACAATAGATAAGGGGAGAAAGGACAGCCTTGTCTTGTTCTTGATTTCAGTGAGATTGCTTTGAGTTTTCTCCATTTAGTTTGATGTTGACTGTCAGCTTGCTGTATATTATCTTTATTGTATTTAGGTACTTTACCTGTATTCCTGATCTCTATAGGACTTTTATCGTAAAGGAGTGCTGAATTTTATCAAATGCTTTTTCAGCATCTAAGGAGATGATCATGTATTTTTTCTTTCTTTCAGTTTGTTTATATGATGGATGATGCTTACATTTTTTTGTATGTTAAGCTATCTCTGCATCTCTGGGATGAAGCTTACTTGATCATGGTGGATGATTATTTTTTGATATGTTGTTGGACTGGGTGTGCTAAAATTTTATTGCATATTTCTGCATCAATGTTCATGAAAGAAATTGGTCTGTAATTCTCTTTCTTTGTTGCATCTTTGAGTGGCTTGGGTACCAGGGTGATTGTGGCCTCATAAAAAGTTTGGCAATGTACCTTCAGTTTCTATTGTATAGAACTGTTTGAGAAGTATTGGTATTAGTTCTTCTTTATATGTCTAGTAGAATTCTGCACTGAAACCATCTGGTCCTGGGCTTTTATTACTTTGGAGACTTTTAATAACAGCTTCAATTTCCTTTGAGGTTATAGATCTGTTTAGGTCATTCATCTGATCTTGATTTAATTTTGGTAAGTGGTTGTACTGGGATTATGTTGCTGCATTGTAAATAATTTCTCCACCTACTGGTTTAATAAAATGCTGATTTGCTGAAGGCAGACAGGAAGTATGGGCAGGGCTATCAGACTAAGAAAACTGGGAACATAAAGAACAGAGCAAAGATGCCACAGAGATGCTAGGAGAAAAAAAGTTGAAATGCTGCTGAGAAAAGGTAATAAACCACATGGTTCAACAAGATAAGAGTCATGGGTTGAATTAAGATGAGTTAGCAAGTTATATGACTTAGCCCTAGGTCAATCAGGATAAAATTAATTTGTCTGTGTGTTTCTGTGGACTACAGGTCTGTGGGTCTGCAGGCCAGAACCACAGGGCAAGGCCTGAAAGTCCAGGCCAGAACCTTTCTGCTACAAGTGGTGCACCAACATGAGTAAAATATACCCACATAAATCCATAGAAATCTTAGAAACAGTCTAGTGCATAGAAATGGAGTCAAAAGCAGCTTCTTTGTTATGTTTCTCAAGTGGGCTGTGGTAAAAAGACTGAATAGTGCATGGAATTAAATTAAAAGTAGCATGTTTGCTGCATGAAATTTAAGCTGTAACAAGGCCAGTTCCTGAGCCTCAATGTAAGCAAGGAGCTGTATATGATGGATTTAAGGTTTCTGTTTATAAGGACAAAAAGGGAACAGAGTCAAAATGACTTCTTAGTGGCAGCATTTTCTTGAATCAGCTTTGTTTGCTGGAGGCAGGCAGACATGGACTTTTTTAAGTGAGCTTTCTGATTCAGCCTTAGGGGCAAAATACTTCTGAGTCTTTTAAGAGGCCCGGATGCCAAATATTTAAATGGAGTTCATGAGCAACAGATAGTAGTGCTTTATTTGGTGGTTATAAGGACCCAAAAATTTCCCAGAGTGGTAATTGTGGGTCCTACCTGTAGCTTTGTTCAAAAGGTAACTCTGTGAAGCTAGACTAAGAGCTGGTTGGAGCCAGCCAGTCACTGTAGCTCAGCCTTTATTCCTTAGCCATACTTTGACAAATTAAGGTTATGGTCAGAAACAGAAATAAAGGGATCTGGGTGGAGTCAGACACCCTAGTGAAGCCTTTAATCCTTAGTCAAACCTTCACATATTAATGGTGTACTCAGAACCAGAAAAAACAATAAAGGAAACTGTATGAAGTCAACTACCCTAACCAAGCAAAGATATGGTCAGAAACAGAAAAAGATAAGAAATAAGAGATATATAGTAAAGACAGATTAAAATGAAATAAATGTCTACATGGTTTAGATTCTGTTTAAAAATATATGTAGGCTTGAGAGAGAAGAGAAAAAAGAATAGACAAAGTACTTATAAAAGAAAAAATTATAAGCCACATATAGATGAAAATTACAAAGAATGTCTGGATACTGTATGTTATTGTCTTATCTATGTTTTTTGACTGAAAATGAAGTAGTTAAACTTTCTAAAAGCCATTTGATTATAAATGCTTCTGGATTAATCTTACTTACATATGTTATAAATGAGTT
This sequence comes from Sigmodon hispidus, assembly GCA_004025045.1. Classification (NCBI taxonomy): domain Eukaryota; kingdom Metazoa; phylum Chordata; class Mammalia; order Rodentia; family Cricetidae; genus Sigmodon; species Sigmodon hispidus. The sequence continues at coordinate 33,327 of PVIH01016893.1, forward strand.
GATTTTAAAACTGAAATCAAAACTTTGGCGAAAAAGTTTTCTTTCTATCTCCACAGAAAATGACAGCTTGTGATGTATTCTTTGTTAAGAAAAACTAAGTTTGATTGAGGAGGTCCCCTTGAAAAGTCTTCAATGGAAACAAATGGCCCAGATAATCCAGCATTTCAGAGCACCTCTGTTGCAGTTTTCTCTGAGCACTGCATCCAAAACAACATCAAGGAGACTGGCTGATATGAGCCAGTCTTACAGACCACTCCACTAAAAACTTGTCCATAATCCTAAATTTCTTTTTGGATACCCTTAGGATTTTTAGTTCCCCCATTCAGCAGGGAGTAATCTAGAGAACTATGCCTACATTCCCCAAAAAGAGATTATGGATGTTTGTGTTTGTTTACAGTGTTGGTTATAAGTCATTATAGATAATGGGGAAAAAGGATATTAGATTTGGGGTCCTTCTTGCTTTAAAAAGAAGAAAAAAGGAAAATGTAGTGGGTTTATGTTATTGCATTGTAAATAATTGTCCTACTTACTGGATTAATATAAATTCTGGTTAGGTGAAGGCAGACATGAAGTGTGGGTGGGGCTTCAAGACTAAGAAAATTTTGGGAACTGGAAGAACAGAGCAGAGATGCCACAGAGATGCCAGGAGACACAGAAGAAAAATGTTAAAATGCTGCTGAGAAAAGGTACTGAGCCACATGGCTGAACAAGATAATAGAATTTATTCTTTTCTATTAATTTGGGTAACCTCTCTTTGCTTTGTGGTTAGTTTGAATAAGGGTTTATCTATCCTGTTGACTTTCTCAAAGAACCAACTCTTTGATTCATTGATTCTTTGTATAGTTCTCCATGTTTATATCATTCTCAAAGCTTTTGCTAATGCAATAAAAAATGAAAGGAGATTAAGGGAATACAGATTGGAAAGGAAGTAGTCAAGCTATCTCTATTTGCAGATGATATGATCACATACATAAGCAACCCTCAAAATTCTACCAGGAACTCATACATCAAATAAACACCATTAGCAATGTAGTAGGGTACAAGATTAGATAAAAAAAAAATCAATATACCTCCTATACACTATACACTATAAAAGGGCTGAAAAAATAAGGTAAATATCAACCTTTATAATTGCTGCAAATAGCATTAAATATCTTGAAATAACTCTAACCAAAGAAGTAGCAGACATATTTGACAAAAACTTTAAAGCATTTAAGAAAAAAATAGAAGAGGATATCAGAAAATGGAAAGATCTTCTGTACTCCTGGATAGATAGGATCAACATACTTAATATGGCAATTTACCAAAAGCAATCCATAGATTCAATGCAATCCTCATCAAAATCCCTACACATTTTTTCATAGACTTTGAAAGAACAATATTCAACTTCATATGGAATAACAGGAAAACCAGGATTCCCAAAACTATCATGCACAATAAAAGAACTTCAGGAAGCATCACCATCCCTGACTTCAAGATAAACTATAGAGCTACAGTAATAAAAACATCCTAGTACTGGCATAAAAACTGACTTGTGGATCAATGGAATATTATCGAAGGTCTTAACATTAACCTGTACACCTATAAACACCGATTTCTGACAAAGAGGCCAAAAGCATTCAATGGAAAAAAGATAGTATCTTCAACAAATGGTGTTGGCATAACTGGATGGTAGTATGTAGAAGAATGCAAATAAATTCACACATATCACTCTGCACCAAACTCAAATCCAAGTGGATCAAAGACCTTAACATTAACCCAGCTACACTGAACTTGATAGAAAATAAAGTGGGAAATACCCTCCAATGCATTGACACAGGTGACCCTTCCTAAATATAACACAAGTCACACAGACACTAAGAAAAACAATTAATAAATGGGACCTCCTAAAACTGAGAAGTTTCTGTAAGGCAAAGGATACAGTCAATAAGACAGAGCGACAGGCTACAGAATGGGAAAAGATCATCAACCCTTCATCTGACATAGGACTGATCTCTAAAATGTATAGAGAACTCAAGAAACTAGAGCCCCAAAGCCTAAATAATTCAATTAAAAAAATGGGATTCAGAGCTAAAAAGGAAATTTTCAACAGAAGAATTACAAATGGCTGAAAGGCACTTGAAAAATTTCTCAACATCTTTAGCCATTAGAGAATTGCAAATCAAAACAACTTTGAGATACCATCTTACATCTGTCAGACTGGCTAAGATCAAAACCACAGATGACAGCCTATGCTGGAGAGGATTTGGAGCAAGGAGAACACTCCTCCATTGTTGGTGGGAGTGTAAACTTGTACAGCCACTCTAGAATGCAGTATGGCATTTCCTCAGAAAACTGGGAATCAATCTCCTCATGGAACCAGCAATATCACTATTGGGCATATACCCAAAGGATTCACATTTGTACCCAAAAGGCATTAGCACAACTATTTTCATAGCAGCATTATTCATAATAGCAGAAACTGGAAACAACCTAGATGCACCTCAACTGAAGAATCGATGAACAAACTGTGGTACATCTACACAATGGAGTACTACTCAGCAGTAAAAACAAAATGACATCCTAAAATATGCAGGGAAATGGACGGATTTGGAGAATATTCTCCTGAGTGAGGTATCACAAGTCAAGAAAGATAAGCATGGGATATCCTCAGTCATAATTGGATTTTAAACAAAAAGGAAAGTATACCCAAGCTGCAAACCACAACACCTGAACAGTTTGGGATCATAAGAAACTTAAGAGAGACATCTAGGCATTCTCCTAGAAAGAGAAAATAGAGAAGATCTCCTTAGCAAATTGGGATCATAACGGGTAACAACCAAAAAGAGGTGGTAACAAATCATGAGAGAAGGAACCGGTTGAGTAAGAGGAGCAACTAAGAGGGAGAAATAAAAAGATGGATATCTTGGTAGAGGAAGCCAGTGTGCAGTTTGAAAGAGACCAGGTGCTAGGGGAACCTTCATGAACTCACAGATGTCCCTGGCTAGGTCTCTAACCAATAGTAGAAGGGGTACCTAAACAAGACTTCCCCTATAATCAAATTAATAACCACCCTAAGTGTCATCACAGAACCTACATTTAACAATGAATGGAGGTAGAGGCAGAGATCCATGGCTGACCACTGGGCTGAGCTCCTAGTCCAGCTGGAGAGAGGGAGAGGAGAGCCTGTATGAGCTAGAGGATAGGTACTATGAGGAGGAATCCCACAGAGGTGGCTGGCTGGAGCTCTGGGGAACTTACTGAATCAAGAACAGCCACTGGGGAACCATTGGGAAAAGAAGCTAGGCCCTCCAAGGGTACACAACTGTCAACTGGTATGGGCAGTATGTGAAGATTTGAGGGGTGGAATCAGACGTGCTCTTGTGCATTGGCTGACACCTTGGAGCCCATTTCCTGCAGAGGAGTGCCTAACTCAATCTTGTTACTGGAATGGGAATTAGACCTGTTTGAGCTGACCTACCTTGGGACTTGCTTGTTTTGGGAAGGGGATGGCTGTATGGAGGTATGCAGTAGGGGGTGGCTGAAGATGGACTGCAAGGATTGGGAGGAGGGAAGGGAGGATGAGTGGGGCATACATGGGATAATAAAGACCTTTTTCAAAAAAATAAAAAATAAAAACAAAAGCAGACAAAACTTCAGATCTACAACTGTTGATCATTGGGTTTCTGAGGAATCTCTGCATTGCTCCTTTTTTTTAGAGACTTGAGATATTTCTGAGAAGTATGCAACTCTCTGGGGACCCCACAGGCTGAGTAATACATTACAGGTTACAAACAAGCTTTAAGGATGACACAGCACTCTTTGTAAATTCTTATCTTTTCTGAAAGTCTAAATATTGTAATTGTTGCCTTTCCTGCATTTCACATAATTTTTTCTCTTTTTAAACTATAAGCTGTTCCAGAACAGGGAATCCATTTATTATTTGCTTATCTTTGTATCCATACTGTTTACCTTGGGGAATATTATAAAATCATGAGTTTTTTACTCTTTGTGGAAGAATATTTTTCTAATTATGAAGTACAGCCATCTAAAGGCAATCCAGCATAAGAATTGGTGACCACTAACAGATAGATGTTTAGCAGAATTATACAGCAATGATGTATGTGCACTTGTGTCCTGCTTAGTGCTCCGAGCATGAACCATTTTGTTTTGAAAGGCAGTTAATTGCTTGTGGTTAAGTTCTTAATCTCTCTCTCTCTGAAGAACATCATTAATGCATATTCTATATTTGGAAAAATGAAAGCTTCAAGAGAACAGGGAAACCAAACTCTTGGGTACATAGCATCTTCATAAAGAAGTCATCTGGCCTTTGTTTTCTCAGCCTTGAGATTCTGTGTCTTTATGATTTAATCTTTAGTTTCATAGCAGGGAGGAAGTAAAAGTAATTGGAACAGCAGCCTCTTCCTTCACAAACCAAGTTGCTAATGCTTCTCTTCCATCTCTTCATTCAATCCTGTACTAGGTTCTCCCACTAATTCCAGTAAGCAGGTACTAGATGTGTCTGTGTTTGGTTTGATCTCTATATCTTATCTGACTCTAGGCTTCCATTACTAACAGAAAATGGCATTGGCTTCCACAGGAGTCCTTATTCTGTAATACCTCAACATCTCTGGTGCTTAATATGTCTGTGTAGAAATACCCTGGAGATCTTATTAAAATGTTAATTTCTGGAATCAACTCCTACAGCAGGATTAGGATTCACTACGTCTGGGGATGTGCTTCAGAGTTTGTCATTTTAGCCATCTCCCAGGGATTATGATGGTGCTAGCCCTAGGGGCTACACTTTGGAAACCACTGTGATACAAAGTCTATTTTCCATCCAACACCTAAATAGTCATTGTTAATCTTTTCTAAAATACTCTTCTTTTTACTACATTTCTTGTTTGTCCCTTCATAGTTCTAGGAAGCACATAATAGGCCCATTTTCAGTCTTGCTTATCACAAAGGCCCACATAGAGCATCTAGTTGGATCCTTGAAATATTTGATACACAAATTAAGAAACATATAAGAGTCTTTTAAAACTCATACTACTCTGCTAGGATCACAGGCTTTGAGTGTTGTGACACTGTGAGGGTCAGTGGTTTTGCCACTAAGAATACTACTCTCCTTAAAAATCCAAGTGTTCTACACATCTATAGGAATCAGGAAAATGTTAGAAACAAATATGGAAATAACTAGAATCAAAGTAGCAATTTTCTTTACTACTTAGTTAATGCAAATAAAAAATCAGATTAAGTGATACTCAGAGACAAGAATCATGGGTATAGATGTGAATACATGTATAAATCAGTAAACAAATATACATCACAAACAAAACATCTTTGATATAAAGTGGCACATTTCCAAATTTCTTTTTAATATATAGTCTTAGTATAAAATTCCTCATCATTTTAGGTCCATAGTGGTTTTATGGTTCACTCTTGGCCAATTAGATTACTTTCTTCTTCTTAGTGAGGACTAAGGATTGGTCAAAGGACTTATAATTGTGTCACTGTGGGCTAATGACAAACTTCTCCAGCAACTTGTCTGGTACTGTCAGAAAACATCTTCTTTCTATGGAATCATGAGAACTTCATAAACTCAAGTACTATGGTGGTTCTTGCCATCTGAGAGGGCCTCTTTGAAAATAATATTGAATTCAGATCCAAAGAAGTGGGGTACAAAGGACATATTGCCTAAATCCAATAGTAGGAATGTATTCATAGGAGAACATATTATTGGCAATTTGTACTTAAACCAAACTGAGTTAGAATCTGCCAGTGAAGATGCTGAAGGCACTGCTACATGTCCTCAGAAGACTCTATTCTGAAAAGTCCGTGGGCTGTGTTATTTTTCTATAAAACTAATTCAAAGGCAGTTAGATCTACGCACAACACCACATAGAAAAATATGTGAATCCTGAACCCTCACATCATTTCCAAGACAGCAAATAAAATATTATTATCTATAATTCTTCCATTTCTATGACAATTTGTCATAAAGCATCCATTAAACCCAGTCTGCATTTTCTGGGGAGGGTCTATACTCTGCTCTGGTAAAGGAGGAAGAAACACATATTTTCTCAAACTGGATGAGCCTTGAAAATTACATCACCTTGTCAATTGTCAGATTTAGGTGTTACAACAGGTACAGAAGGTGATACAGGAGTTTTGAATCCAACATTCACTGAGGCTGGGAGACATTATGAAAAATAATTAGCATCTTAGCCACAGGGATTTGTCATACAACACGTTGACACTGAATACTACGGTTGGTTAAAAAAAAGTCTGAGAAAAAACATTCTAGGTTACATCAGACACTTTGAGAATAACTCAAAAGAAGTATGGAGAAAAAATAAAAGTACTTTCAGATGTCCCAGAAAGAACTTATTGGATAGAAGTATGTGTCATACTGAGGCATTTTTAAGAGGCCTTACTTTATTTTATTACTAGCTTCTCTAGAGAAATGATGCTGTCATTTTATCATAAACCTTGGGCATCAGCCAGAATAATATGCCCAAGAGTTAAGCTGTGAATTATAGATGTCATGATATCTTCCCTAAGCAAATCTGACTCTGAGAAATATAACTTTATGTGGCGCATGCATGCCAACAAAACACAACTAAACTGCTTCTCCTTAATGACTTACAATCCAACTGTTAATGTGTTTTCTTGTACCTCTGAAAGCCCTTCAGTCCAACATTACAACAGGATCAAATAATCATAAGACTCACATGGCATGTGTTCTACCAAACACATTTGAATACTTATGTGCAGAGTTGAGAAATATACAGTTCACAGTGCTTGAATCATATTATAGAGTCACATTGCAACCCATAAAAAAGTCAAGAAACATTTTTATGAAAATATTTGCTAATTAAAGAGATAAGCATAATATCATAATAAAGAGTATAAGTCAATAGAGGGAACATTATATGGAGTTATTGGACAAAAAGTTCACTGGATGAGATTAGCATCACTCTGAGGTTAAATAAAAAAAGAGGAAGTCTGTAGTTATTTGGAAAACATTTAAAGAGTTTTGTGTTTTTCATGGATTGTAGAGAGAGGGAATTTATCCATGTGAGCTAGACAACAATACAAATGTCATGGTTGAAGAGCTTACCATTACATGATATTTAAATGTCAACAAATAGAAGACACAGATATCTCTTAAGGAATGATATTTAATAATAACCAAAGTAACATCTGTGAAAAATTTTTAACTAAACATATTTATCCAGTAGTATGTGACTCATATTTACAGTAAAAACTATTTTTTTTTTAAATCTGACTTTCTGCTTCTTGCTATCATTTTTGGAGCTGTTCATACATTTTACTTCCAGTGAAATGCTTATTTCAATGAAGTAGTATAAAAGCCCTTATTTGCTCCTACTGATAGCTGAGGCATAAGCCTATTTGTAAGGGCTCTTACAATGAGGATCATATTGGATATGTCCCTATGTAGTCAGACATTACATGAAATTAGAAACAATAGGGGAGCAAAATCAATCAGCCATGGCAGAGGGATTGAGATAGGAATGACTCATTCTAATGCCTTGCTCTGGAAAATTAATAACAACAGAGGTAATTACTAACCTGGGAGAGGCAGACTTTTGATCACTCTCACAGACTTTTAAACATGAAGTACACACACATTCATCACTGTAAAGCTTCATGCCTGCTTCCTGCAGCTGGCAATTGACTGGCTCAGGTGTCTCTAAAATCGCATTTTCTAGATCAGTGGTTCTCAGCTGAATGTGACTCTGTCCCCAAGGGACCATAGCAATGGTAGCAAATACTTTTTGGTTGTGTAATTTTAGGCGATGGTTACCATTATCATATGGTAAGTGGAAACCAGGGATGCAAGCAATCTACTACACATAGAGTAGTGCATATCCTCCCATGACAGAATGATCTAACCCTAATGTTAATAGGCTGAGAATTCCTAGCCTGCTGCATGTGGTTTCTCGCCAGGACTTTCGGGCCTAGACCAGAGGTTTGACTGGTAGTTTGGCAGTCCATCAGTCCAGTAGTACAGTAGTCCCACAGAAACACAGAGATGCTTATTTTTATGCTGATTGACCTAGGGCCCAGCTATATAACTTGCTAACTCTTTCATTTAAACTCAACCCATGATGCTTGTCCAGCCATGCTGCTCGGTATCTTTTCTCAGCAGCATTTCAACTTCTTTCCTCTGCATCTCCCTGGATCTCTGTGGCATCTCTTCTCACTGGCAAATCTCTGTCATCTCTGCTCTGCTCTGAGATGTTCCCAATGTTTCCTTAGTCTACTAACCTCACTCGCACTTCCTGTCTACCTTTGTTCAATCAGCTCCTTATTAATCCATTGTTTAATATTTATTTTTTTTATTTTATTTTTTTGTAGTTCTTTTTTTATTTTGTATTTAACAAAAAAACCCAGTAACATGAATTTAAAATGAGGAAAAGTTAACAATAACTATGAAGAGGATAAGTATCATAAGCATGGCTTATCAAGGGTGGTAATGCAAATAAGATTGCTACACATATATTTACTTTGTGTTCAGGTTTCCCTCTGAAATTTTTTTTTCCCATCCCTGTATTTCCTTATTCAAGATCCCTTCCCCCTCCCACCACATCTTGACATTTTTCTTCTCTGCAACTCCCCATCCCTTCCCTGGGCAGGGAGCAGACAGTCCTATGGTCCCACTGACCCAATATTGCTTGGATTAGTCTCCACTCCTGGCCAAATCCAGTTTTGTCCACTCTCCCTCAAGAGTGAGTCTGGTATTCCTATAGTTGGAGTGGGATCTGGAGGGTCAGTCCAGGGTGTATCTGATCCCAAGCTGTTCAATGGTTGTGGTTTGCCGCTTGGACATGTTTGGTTTTTTTTCTTGTTTGTTTGTTTAGAGACCACTAGTGAGTGAGTACATCCCCTGCTTATCTCTCTGAGATTGTGATACCTCGCTCAGGAGGATATTCTCCAAATCGATGCATTTGCCTGCGAATTTTAGGATATCATTTTTTCTTACTGCTGAGTAGTATTCCATTGTGTAGATGTACCACAGTTTGTTAATCCATTCTTCAGTTGAGGGACATCTAGGTTGTTTCCAGGTTCTTGCTATTACAAATAATGCTGCTATGAACATTGTTGAGCTACTACCTTTGGAGTGTGAATGTGCCTCTTTAGGGTATACACCCAGAAGTGGTATTGCTGGGTTCTCGGGGAGATTGATTCTCAATTTTCTGAGAAACCGCCATATTGCATTCCAAAGTGGCTTAACAAGCTTACACTCCCACCAACAATGGAGGAGTGTTCCCCTTGTTCCCCATCCTCTACAACATAGGCTTCATCTGTGCCTTTTATCTTAGCCAATCTAACAGCTGTTAGGTGGTATCTCAAAGTTGTTTTGATTTGCATTTCTCTGATGGCTAAAGATAAAGAACACTTTTTCAGGTGCCTTTCAGCCTTTTGTACTTCCTCTGCTGAGAATTCCCGTTTTAGATCTGTACCCCATTTTTTGATAGGGTTATTCAGGGTTTTGGGCTCTAAATTCTTGAGCTCTTTATATATCTTAGAGATCAGTCCTCTATCACTTGTAGGGTTGGTGAAAATCTTTTCCCATTCTGTAGGCTGGCATTTTGTCCTATTGACAGTGTCTTGGCTTTGCAGAAGCGTCCCAGCCTCAGGAGATCCCACTTATTGACTGTTGGTCTTAGTGCCTGTGCCACTGGTGTTAAATTTAGGAAGTGGTCGCCTGTGCCAATTTGTAGAAGTGTATTTTCCACCTTCCTTTCTATCAAGTCCAAAGTGGCTGGGTTTAAGTTGAGGTCTTTGATCCACTTGGATTTGAGTTTTGTGCAGGGTGACAGGCTCGGATCTTTTTGCATTTTTCTACACACTTCCTTTCCAGTTATGCCAACACCATTTGTTAAATATACTATCATTTTTCCATTTAATGTTTTGGGCCTCTTTGTCAAAGATCAGATGTTCATAGGTTTTTGGGTTAATGTCTGGATCCTCAATTCTATTCCATTGGTCCACAAGTCTGTTTTTATGCCAGTACCAGGCTGTTTTTAGTACTGTAGCTCTATAGTATAGCTTGAAGTCAGGGATGGTGATACCTCCTGAGGTTCTTTTGTTGAGTAAAATTGTTTTGGCAATCCTGGCTTTCCTGTTATTCCAAATGAAATTGAGTATTGTTCTTTCAAGGTCCAAAAAATATTGTGTTGGGATTTTGATAGGCAGTGCATTGACTCTGTAGATTGCCTTTGGTAGAATTGCCATTTTTACTATGCTGATCCTACCAATCCAGGAACATGGGAGAGCTTTCCTTTTTCTGATATCCTCTTCAATTTCTTTCTTCAATGATTTAAAATTTTTGTCAAATAGGTCTGTTACTTCTTTGGTTATAGTTACTCCAAGGTATTTAATACTATTTGTACCTAATATGAAGAAGGGTAATGTTTCCCTTATTTCTTTTTCAGCTCTTCTGTCTTTAGTGTATAGAAGGGCTACTGATTTCTTTGAGTTAATCTTGTATCCTGCTACATTGTTGAAGGTGTTTATCAGCTGTAGCAGTTCCTTGGAAGAATTTTGTGGGTCACTTATGTATACAATCATATCATCTGCAAATAGAGATAGCTTCACTTCTTCTTTTCCAATTTGTATGCCCTTAATCTCTTTTCGTTCCCTTATTGCTTTAGCTAAAACTTCGAGAACTATATTGAATA